>ML664179.1:826293-848247 GCA_007570785.1 Antilocapra americana
ACACACACACACACACACACACACACACACACACACACACACACACACACACACAATCTCTTTATTAAGGCTTAGGATAAGAGTAGGGTTTGTGCTCTAAGGAGAGAAAATACGGTTCTATGTATATATACTGGAAAAGGGAATGGCAATTCATTCCAGTATTCTTGCTTGGAGAACTCCATGTACAGAGAAGCCTTGCAGGCTACAGGCCATGGGTTTGCAAAGAGTTACACGTGACTGAGCAACTAACACATGCATATATACAACAAAGGAGCCGGGCCTTGCCTGGGATATGAGAGGAAGTATTCCGGACGAATGGTGGGTAAGGTTTTCACTGAAAAATGAGTGATTCTCTCTGGGCGGAGGATGGGAAAAAGACAAGTGGTTCAGACAAAGGCCTTGTTACAAGAGGACTAAGAGTTTAAGGGGCACAGAAGGGAAATCGAGACTTGCTGTAAAACTTAGTGTTAGAAAAGGTAATAAAGGCCTTCTTAAGCATGTTGATCTTTAGCCTAAGAGGAATAGGAATCTCTCCTCAGAGGACAAATGAAAAGAGAAACAAGACAGATTTTCTTTGGAAGGGCCCACTCTCTCAATCTGCCTACATAATAGGAGGTAGATTGGAGGGTGTAAGTATACAGAGGAGACTACTTACTATATTATTGCAGTATTTGCACTTCTGTGATGAGCTTATTTTACACTGAATTTATCTGGATGTAGAATCTTACTATGTGTGATCTGGAAAAGATCTCAGATCTGTATTTCAGCTACATTGTTTTATGGATGAAAAAGTTGGCCTAGAGAGAAGTGACTTGCCCAAGACCACATGGCCACTTAAATCACAGAATAAGCACTCAAACCAATGTCTTCTGATCTAGATTCTTGAGTTTTTAAGCATTGTTTTAGTTGACTATCAATTGTACCATATTTTGTGTTATATCTTCTATGTTTGACAGAAGGAAATACTCAGATGATGTTGGATGAATTAACAGAGGTAAATGGATGAATGGAAAGTTGCATGAATGGTTTTAGAAAGGATGATCTTTCCTTGACACTCCAAAAACACCCATAGCAACAGTTGAAAGAGAAGTCATTTTCCTTTAATGAGAATCATACTTCACAACTTGTTTGTCATCAGCCAACATTAATTTATCTATTAGATACAGGGTATCCTTTCAGGGTATCCTACCTCTGTCCAGTTGGTCTGGTTATCTCAGACCAATTGGACATTCTTCTTTGTCCTCAGAGCACTAAACTGGAGTCCTCATTCCAGCTCCTAGTCAGCTACTTTCTCAACATAAGCCTCTGCCTTGTCTTCTACCAAATGGACACAGTGATTTCTATACAGGAAATTCCCAATAAGATATACACAGAACACCCAAAATTGGGTTATTTAAGGAATATATTTTACAAAAAGACTGTTTATAAAGGCATGAATATGAAGGAGTCTCCTGGAATAATACACTAACCCAGGGACTGCTTGGAGGTACAAAGGGACAAAGGGAGGGAGAAGTTACTTGAAGCTGGAAAGAGAAAAGTTCTTGTAAGGTTGGCAGCCCTGAAGAAGCAGTGTGCCTTTGGGACACAGCCAGCTCAAGATAACTTCACAGGGCAGGAAACAGGGGTATAAGGACTTGATCTTCCTGAGCTCTTCCCTCTGATTTTTTTTCCAGGGCTGCCATTAGTGGAACCCCAGGATAGCTAGAGGGCATGTGAGGTTCAAATTGTTGCAGTGCACAAGTTGGGCTCTTGAGGTAGGGTGTAGAAGGATGGAGAGGGCACAAATAGAAGCCACCAGCACACAGCACCTGCTCTACCTGCATGCAAATGCAACATCCATGGAGGGACAGGTGCCCTGTAATGCAGAAAATGCCAAATGAGTAACAAAATTATTAACTACCTTGAGAATAAAAATTGTCACCATCCCTCTATAGGCTATTTAGTGTGCCTTCAAGAAAGGGGTGAGAGTGATGTAAAAGAAGAGGCAGAGTAAGATCTACTTTTCTCCTCTTCAGACTGAATGATAAGGAGCTAGATTTCAAGGCAGTAAGCCTGAGAATCTTGGTTTGAACATGGATCTACCAACTACCAGATGAGTTATCATAATGATTCCTCTCTCTGCCTCTGTGCCCTTGTCTGTACAACAAGGCCATAATGCCTACCTAGCAGTGTGCTATGAGGTTTTAAGGTGATAGAAAGGGAAATTCATAATGCCTGGTACATAGTAGGTGCTCAAGAAACATATGAAGTGAATGAATTAATGAATGATTACCAGTATCCCTTCTGGCTCTTAGATGATAGGAGTCTGATTCACTAGACTGATTATCAGGTTCTGAGAAAGGACATCTGAAGGAGGAAATAAGCTGAGAACAAAACTAAGACAGGACAGGTGGTTGGGGAAGGGAACTGTGACTGCAAGCTCTGGAGAAAGAAGGGTTCTGAATGGAGGCAATGCATCTAAAAACTTTACCTCTCTTCATACAGACTTCAGCAGGTTATGACAGTCCCTAGTAAGTGAAATTTGAATATAAGCTAGAAACTTTGATAGAATGTCCAATTTGTCAAAGTAGGATTCTTCTGGCAATACATTAGAAAAATTACTGTGAAATTAGCTATCTTGGTCAGTTTCCATATATGGATGGATAACTGATAATTAGTTATTATGAAAAGTTCATTTAGGGTTAAAGTAATATTTAAAAGATTAAGAACTTGAGGGAAGGACGTTGACATTGGTTAAGTATCTTGGGATTAAACCAGTGCACATAACAAAGGTACCAATATTTACTTAGGAAAAGTAGGCAATAAACAATAGCTTAGGGAAACAGACAATAAACAAGAAACATGTAAAAATTAAATTATTATTATAGCTTGAGTTGTGGCTTCCAAAATGTTATGTTCAAGTTCTTACTCCCAATACCTGTGAATATGACCTTATTTGGAAACAAGATCTCAGCAGATTTAATCAATTCTAGCTAAGGTGATATCATTAAGGTGGGCCTTCATCCAAGGACTAGTGTCCTTAAAGAAAGAGGGAAACATGCAAATGAAAAACAGCCACATGAAGACAGAGGCAGAGACTGGAATTATGCTTCCACAACCCAAGTACTGCCAAAGATTGCTGGCTCTCTTTAGAAACTAGGAGAGAGGCATGGAGCAGAATGTTCCTCAAAGACACCAAAAGGATTCAACCCTGCCCACATCTAAGTTTGGACTTCTAATCTCCAGACTGTGAAGGATAGTTGCTGTACAATATTATACATGTTAGAAGTGTACAATACAGTGATTCATAATTTTTAAAGTTTATACTTCATTTATAGTTATTAAAATATTGTAATATTGCCATCACTTCATGCAAATATATGGGGGGAAAATGGAAACAGTGACAGACTTTATTTTCTTGGGCTCCAAAATCACTATGAACAATGAAACTGCAGCCATGAAATTAAAAGATACTTGCTCCTTGGAAGGAAAGTTATGAGAAAGCTAGAAAGTGTATTAAGAAGAAAAGACATCAGTTTTCCTACAAAGATCCTTATAGTCAAAACTATAGTTTTTCCAGTAGTCATGTAGACATGTGAGAGTTGGACCATAGGGAAAGCTAAACACTGAAGAGCTGATGCTTTCAAACTATGGTTCTGGAGAAGACTCTTGAGAGTCCCTTGGACAGCAAGGAGATCAAATAAGTCAATCCTAAAGGAAATCAACCCTGAATATTCACTGGAAGGACTGATGCTGAAGCTGCAGCTGAAATATATTGGCCACTTGATGCAAAGAGCTGACTCATTGGGTCCTTTCCCTGCAGGGAAAGATTGAGGGTGGGGTGAGAAGAGGGTGACAGATGATAAGATGGTTGGATGGCATTATTGACTCTAAGGATGTGAGTTTGAGCAAACTCCAGAAGACAGTGAAGGACAGGAAAGGCTGTCATTCTGCAGTCCATAGTGTCGCAGAGTTGGACACGACTGAGTGGCTGAACAACAACAAAATATTGGCTATATTTCTCATGTTTTACAATATATATTGGTAGTTTCGATTCAGTCACTGAGTCATGTCTGACTCTTTGCAACTCTATGAACCACAGCACACCAGGCCTCCCTGTCAGTCACCAACTGCTGGAGTCTACCCAAACCCATGTCCATTGAGTCGGTGAAGACATCCAACCATCTCATCTTCTGTCGTGCCCTTCACCCTCTGCCCTCAATCTTTCCCAGCATCAGGGTCTTTTCCAACGAGTCAGCTCTTCGCATCAGGTGGCCAAAGTATTCGAGTTTCAGCTTCAACATCAGTCCTTCCAATGAACACCCAGGACTTATCTGCTTTAGGATGGACTGGTTGGATCTCCTTGCAGTTCAAGGGACTCTCAAGAGTCTTTTCCAACACCATACTTCTAAAGCATCAATTCTTCAGTGCTCAGCTTTCTTTATAGTCCAACTCTCACATCAATACATGACTACTGGAAAAAACATATCCTTGATTAGATTATACACTTAATGGTTTGTAACCTTTAACCTCCTACCCCTATATTACCCTTCCTCATTCCCTCTCCCTACTCGTGGTAACCACTACCTTTTTCTCCATATGTGTGTCTGCTTCATTTTTGTTATTTTGAGTAGTTTGTTGTACTTTTTGGGTTCCACTTATAAGTGATATCATAGTTTTTGTCTCTCTCTGTAAAACTTACTTTACTCAGCATAATGCCCCCCAAGTCCATCCATGTCACTGCAAATGGCAAAACTTTATTTTTTTTTAATGGCTGAGTAGTTTTCCATTGTGAAAGAATACATATATATATTCTTCATCCATTCTGTTGATGGACAGTTAGGCTGCTCTCATATATTGGCAATTGTAAAACATGCTGCTATCATCTTTTGGATGTATGTATTTTTCCCATTAGTATTATTTTATTTTTTTGATATACACCCAGGAGTGGAATTTCTGGACCATATGGTAACTCTATTTTTAGTTTTTTGAGAAACCTCCCCATTGTTATCCACAGTGCCTGCACCAATTTACATTCCCAACAATGTCAAGTGTTCCCTTTCTCCACAACCAACATTTGTTATTTCTGTTCTTTTTGATGATAACCATTCTACTTGGTGTGAAATGATATCTCATTGTGATTTTGATTTGCATTTACCTAGTAATTAGCTGCAGTCCATGAAGTTGTAATGAGTCAAACACATCTTAGAAACTGAACTGAATTGATGATTGTTGATGTTGAACATCTTTGCATATGCATGTTAGCCATCTGCATTTCCTCTTTGGAAAAATGTCTACTCAGTTAATCTGCCATTTTTTAATAAGTGTTGTTGTTGTTGTTATTTTGTTTTGTTTTGGATGTTGAGTTGTGTGAGCTGTTTATATATGTTGGGTGATAATCCCTTATCAGTCATGTCTCTTACAAATATATTCTTCCTTTCAGTAGATTGTCTTTTTATTTTGTCAATGGTTTCTAGTGCTGTAGAAAAGCTTTTAAGTATAATTAGGTCCCATTTGTTTATTTTTGCTTTTATTTCCTTTCCTTTAGAAGACAGATCTGAATTTAAAAAATATATATATTGCTGTGATAAATTTTTGTTGTTTTTAGTTTATGGTAATTTGTTATGACAGCCTGGGGAAGCTAACACACGTTGTATATTGAAAGATGGTAGGTGCTACAGAGAAAAGTAATATATGAAGAGTGGTCAGAAGGATGCGGAAGGAAGAAGTCAGGTGGGCAGGCAAGGCAGGTCTAAAGAAGGTGGGACAGGCAGCTCAGAGAAGGTGAGACATAAGCAAAACTTGAGGGCACAAGGTGAGCCAAACAGAAATGGGAGATGACTATGCCAGGCAGGCAGCAGATGTGGTGGAGGCCTCATGGTGGAGTGTGCCACATTTGAGGAAAACCAAGGAGGCCAATGTGATAGGATTATGAGCACCAGAGGTGACCATGGGGGTCAGTTCATGGCACGGCCTTTTTGGCTATTGCCAGGGGTTATACTTTCACGTGGACTTGGGTAGGAAGCTATGGGATGGTTCTGAGAGTTGCAGTCACATAGTCTGGAATAGGACTGAAAATGCCCACTTTTCTGCTGCATTGAGAACAGATGGAAGCAAGAGAAGGATACAAGGAGGCAACCTGTTGGAGGCCACCACAGCAATTCAGCTAAGACCACTCCCTGTGCAGAGATCTTTGCCAGTTTCCCCAGCAAGACCCTGCTGGTTAGGGGACAGAGCTGGTGTTCCCTGTCTGGTTCTCTCTTCAGCATCAATCACCTAGCAGGCCCATCATCCAAAGGTCTGGTTTCTAGCCACAGACTTGATGTAAACTGGCTCTGAGATCTGGCGATGAAAGAAGGGTTTCACCTTGCATGAACTCTTGGGTTTCATTGCCCTTAACTCTAAAGTCTACCTCTTAGGGATACTGCAGAAATCATATGAGAGAAGAACTATGGAAGCATTAAAAAGCATAAAGCACTAGATAAATGCAAGTGATTGGAAATAATACTAATAATAGTTATATCTCTTTACCCTGCAACCAGCAGCCTATAAATGTTGCTAAAATAACTTATAAATGAATAGATTGATTTCTATGAGGAGATGAAACTGGTGTACACATAACTGAGAATGATTTCTCATTTAATAGAATTCATTTTTAAAAGATCAGTGATACACTGTTGCAATAGGGCATCTGTTGGGCTGGGAACATGGCATTTTCATGCAGAACTGTACCTTCTGATGGGACAGAAGTTTAACAACAAATCATAAATTAACACACTGGATTCTTCTATAAGGCTATTTTTATTTTTAATGATGACTAGCTTCTTCTTGATGCTTGGGAGAGATGTCTTGGTTGAAGTTAAGTGAAAGATGAGTGTAAGGTCAGAGAACACCTGCTGGCAGACAGGTACTCACATGAATTGAGAGCCCTGGGGGCTGCCCACATCTCTGAAGGAAGAGGGAGGAGGTTGGTTCAAATGAAGCTCGGAGCAAAGACCCGAGGAAAGGTGACAATGGGGAGCAGGTTCACATCTGTCATTTGTTTGTTCTAAGTCCTAAGTAAAACTGAAAGAGACACACAATTTGTCACACAATCTTGAAAGGCTTAGAGCACAAGTTGTTTTGCTTCAGGGTCCAGGTGAGCCTTGGCAACAGAGAGTAGGGTAGAAGGACATTTTCTCCCTTTCTGGGGAGAACAAAGCAATAGTAGTCAGAGTCAATGATGGAAGAGCAGTAGCAGTAGATACTGTGCTGGGCAATGAGAAAGCAGCAGCAGGGCCTGCTGGGTCAGGAGGGTGGCAGGGAAACAGTATCCTATGGAAGGCTCCTCATGACTTCAAGTGTCTGAAGCCTGGAGCTGGAGAATAGGAGCAGACTGGTAACTGGGACCACTTTGTGTTGTTGTGTTAGTCACTCAGTTGTGTCCAACTCTTTGTGACCCCATGAACTGACTCCCGCCAGGCTTCTCCATCCACGGGATTTTCCAGGCAGGAATACAGGAATGGGTTGCCATTTCCTTCTCCAGGGACCCCTTTAGGGTCTCATAAATGACTACAGAAGATATTGTAAGAGTGTCAGGAGAGGGAGTTGAGGAATAAGTAGTAAACTTGGAGCATTAGAATTATTCATAATCCCAGGATGAAGAAAATTGGGGAGGTGGGGTATGCATCAGTAATCACTGCAGTCACTGAAAGATTTCATTCCTGTATATATTCATTTATTTACTTATTCATTCTTTCATTCAATAGATATTTGTGGTGGGCTTCCCTGGTGGCTCAGATTTTAAAGAATCTGACTATAATACGGAGACCTGGGTTTGATCCCTGGGTTGGGAAGATCCCCTGAGGATGTGGCAACCTATTCCAGTATTCTTGTCTGGAGAATCTCCATGGAGAGAGGAGCCTGGAGAGCTATACAGTCCATGGGGTCGCAAAGAGTTGGACGTGACTGAGTGACTAAGCACACATACTATATGCCAGGCTCTCTTCTAGTTGTCAGGGACACATCAGCCAGAAAAAGCAAAGCAAATGGTCTCAGGAGTGGGTGGAAGAGGGTGCAGAACTTATTAGTGTAGTCAAGACAGACCTCATGGAGGAGGAAACATGCAAGCCAATATTTGAAGAAGTGAGACACTGGGTATCTGAGTGAGACATGTTTTGAACAAAGGGAAGAGCTGGTATAAGTCTCTGAGGAAGGCACTTGCCTGATGAGTTTGAGGAATAGCTAGGAGGTCAGTGCAGCTGGAGATGAGTGTGCAGTGGAAGGATATCATAGAATTTAAGTGCCATGGCAGTCTGAGTGCAGATTGGAAAAGGCTTTCTAGACATAGAGCATTTCAGAAGGGAGTGAGTTTATTAAAAGTAAAGAGTAGAGATAATGAATGTGCCCTGCACACAGTGCACTGACCTCCTGACAGACCAGGAAGAGTTGATGCTTTTCATGGGTTAGCAGTCAATTTTTATAGCCTCAAGATTAAGAAACTTGCTGCTGAAATTTGTTATTCGGTTAGGGTGCTATAGGGTGACTATTGGTGTGGACATTTTTGCATAATTTGAGGTAAAAAACCCTGCTGGTGATGATCAGGGTGACTTTTGGCAACTTGTTCTAGGCTCTGCTTCTGTGGCTTGCGTGCAAGGCTTTGCACCTGTGACCTTAGGATAGGACTCCACAATAAGTTTAGAGAGGAATGGGAGGTCTAGGTTGTGTAGGCGTTTGACACATTTAATCCTAAGAATAAAATTGAAATAGACACTGGACAAGGGTCTGGAATCCACTGGTGTAGGCCATAGAGCTCAGCCTCTACAAATCATAAGACTGCATGAACCACGTGAAGATCAAAAAAATTACATTCTGTGTGGATGAAACAGTTGGTGCAAGTTTCCAAAAATGGGAATGAACTTGATGTTTGAGATCAGAGTGTCTAAGCCTCATGGATAAGAGAGGAACAATATAAAATGATATTATAAAGAAGAGATGCAAAAGGTCATGGAGGGCTTTGAAATTCAGGATAACTAGCTTGGATTTTATTCTATATGGAATGGAAGCCATCAGAGGTTTCTAAGCAGAGTCTGATATGGCCTGGTTTTAACTATAAGATCAGTTTGGATACCAAAAGGAGAATAGATGAGGGAGAAGTCAAATATAAGCAGGCAGGACCTGGTGGTCCAGTGGTTAAGAGTCTGCCTGCCAATGCAGGGGATACCAGCTTTGATCCTTGGTCCAGGAAGTCCTCACATCCTACAGATACCATAGCTACTGAACCTGCATTCTAAAGCCTGTGCTCCACAACCAGCAATGTCACCACAATGAGAAACCCACACATTATGACTTGAGAGTGGCCCCAGCTTGCTGAAACTAGAGAAAGCCCATATGCAGCAATGAAGAGCCAGCACAGCCAAAAATAAATAAATAAACATTTAAAAAATAAGCAGATATAAAATGATCCAGTTTAGGCAAGGTGGTTGGAGGATATTGTTATTTTCAAGTTCGATTTGAAGAATTTGCTGGTAGCTTAGACATAGATACTCAGAGAAACAGCAAGAATAAGAATAAAGTTCAGATTTGGGGCTTGAGCAATTAGTGGATGGGGAGGCCTGGAGAGGGGGATATAATTGTGTTTGACCCTGTTAAGTTTGAGACACCAATTATACATCCCAACGGAGAAGTGAAGTAATCAATCTTAAAGGAAATCAGTCCTGAATATTCATTGGAAGGACTGGTGTTGAAACTGAAACTCTGTCACTTCAGCCACCTGATGGAAGAATGGACTCATTGGAAAAGACCTTGATGCTGGGAAAGAGTAAAAGTGGGAGGAGAAAGGGATGACAAAGGATGAGATCGTTGGATGGGATCGCCAATGTGATGAACATGAGTTTGAGTAGGCTCTAGGAGTTGGTGATGGACAGGGAGGCCTGGCGTGCTGCAGTCCATGGGGTTTCAAAGAGTCAGACATGACTGAGTGACTGAACTGAACTGAACTGAATTGAGTAAAGAAGTCTAAAACAGAGGTTTTGAAACTTGGTTGAACATTGCACATTGCACATTGAACTTACTGATGCCTGGGTCCCACCCCAAAGATTCTGACTAATTGGTCTAGGGTGTGGTCTGGATGTTGAACTTTTTGAAAATATCACCCTTAAGTGATTCCAGTATTTAGACAACTTTGAGACCCACTGACCTAGCGCTTCAGAGAAAGGCTAAAAAGGCTAATTAAAGATTTAATTTGAAATGTCAACAGATTATAGATGATCCTTAAAGTTAAGGAATTGACTGAGATTTTTTGCAGAGGTAGTGAGACAGGAGAAGAGCAAGGTCCAAACCCTCCAGTGGCACTAAAGCATGGAGCACATGTTTAAAGATTGGCCAAAAGATCTGGTGAAAGAGCATGAGAAGCAGCAGCCAGGACTTAACTCACAGAATGGTCAGCAGGCAATTGTCATTTGTCATTTTTCATTTGTCTGTGGAGCATAGGGTACCTGCAAGGCAGGCATTAATCTGATAAGTCTTCTCCCTCTGACTTTCTGGGGCTCTTTTTCAGCAAAGGAGACTGGTTTCTCCAGCCTTCCTCTCTGTTACCTCTTTGGCTGCTGCTTAGGTCCATTTCTATTCCCTGGTCAGTGTAATGCAAAGCAATTCATTTAGCAGCTGTTCCTCCTTATGATTGTTTGTTCCAAGACATATTATTCCACATTTGTCCACATTAAATTGCATTTTATCACCCATTATGCCAAGTCCTTCAATGATCTGGGCCCCTCTGTGTTTGATTGTAAGGTTTGATGATTGGCTGTGCCTGCAAAAGCTGTCATTTTCAGATTTAAAATTCTTCTAGCAGGGCCATTAGATGTGTCATTAGCATCAATAACACAAAGGCAGCTTTGTAGAGACAGGAAGAAACACATTGGACCTGGGTTGGTTCATTTTCTTTGCGTGGAAAACACAATGACACCCAAGCCCTCCTCTAACACACCTCATTCAGGGCTTCCTTCCTGTCGTGTACCGACATTCAGACTGTCTCTAACAGTTCACAGGCTTCAACTCTGATTCTTCATGCCATTCTCCCTGGCATCCATAGCCTTCAGAAATCTTAATAATATATTTTTTTCTTTTTTCCAATCTATCATTGTTTTTAAAGTGGGGTATAACTGCTTTACATTGCTGTGTTAGTTTCTGCTGTACAACCATGTGAATCAGCTATATGTATACATATATTTCATCCCTCTTGAGCCACCCTCCTTCCCCTACTCCATCCCTTCTCTCTAGGTCATCACAGAGCACTGAGCTGAGCTTTTTGTGATATACAGCACTTTCCCAGTAGTTACCTATTTTGCACGTGGTAGTGTATGGGTTTATGGGTAGGTAGTTAATGGGTTTCCCAGGTGGCTCAGTGGTAAAGAGCCTGCCTGCCAATGCAGGAGACATAAGAAATGCCGGTTTGATCCCTGAGTTGAGAAGAACTCCTGGAGGAGGGCATGGCAACCCACTCCAGTATTCTTGCCTGGAGAATTCTACAGACAGAGGAGACTGGTAGGCTACAGTCCCTGGTATCGCAAAGAGCTGGGCAAGACTGAAGCAACTTAGCACACATGCATGTAGTGTATATATATCAATATTACTCTCTCAATTCATCCCACCCTCTCCTTCCCCTGCTGTGTAAATCACTCACACAAGCATGCCTCTGGTTATTTCTTATCAAGTTGGGTGCTTTTTCCAACCATTTCCCACTTAATTTTAAGGAATGTTTCTGGACATAAAACATATATTTGCATTTCCATCATTTAAGTTTTCATATACCATAGCTGATAAACAATATGTCACTCTTGACACTCCCTATGATTCAACTTTGACCCTCACATGGTACCTACAAGGAAGTTTAAGTGGCTGTTGCCTGTCTAACATTTGCAGTTCAGAATACAGGGCCAAAAGTGGTGCTCGGAAACAGGACCTCAAACCCCATCCTTCCTCCCTCCCACCCCAGGCACCAGGACATCTCTTCTCTGCTCCTTTTAATGAGATTTTATTTCATCATTTTTGGCTTATAATTTTTAATATTTTAAGGCACAATACAAACTTCTTGGAAGCCTGAGAAATAATTAATCAGATAACTCATTTATTTTCTTCACAAACACTTAAAAAGCAGTACTCTCAGCCAAGTGGTGTGCCCTGCTGTCCAGGGGTCACAGAAGCATGAAGGAGTCCAGTAGACAGCTGTACCAATAATGCTAACAAAAATTGTTGAGCTTTAAGTGTATATGCTTTTAATTCTACTTTTCTGAACCCTGATCCCACATGCACCTTTCCTCCCTCAGTTGTATATGTTGCTATTCTCAACCGGGCCAGTGCCATGAAGTATTTGGGCATATAGGGGTGAATTTGGGGTGATCACAGTGACTTGGAAGGGAAGCTGACATTAATATCCTGCAGGACTGTAGATGCCCTGAAATGCTCAGGACCAACCTGTACTAACCTGTCAAATGATAAACACTCAGAGAGAGAATGCATTAGTTCCCTATGGTAGCTCTAACACATGACCACAAACTTAGTGCTTCTAAATAGCATACATTTATTATCTACCATTCTGGAAACCAGAAGTCTAAAATGAACTTCCCTGGGCTAAACTTCAGATATTGATAGGGCTGTTTTCTCTCTGGAGGCTCTAGGGAAGGATTCATCTTCAAATCCAGCAGTGATCTGTTGAGTCCTTCTCATAGTGGATCATTATAATGTGTGCCCCCAATAGCACATCTCCTTCTCTATTCCCCTCCTCCCTCTTTCACTTATAAAGACCTTTGTGATAAATGATTTCACTAGGATAAGTCAAGATAATCTCTCCATCTCAGGATCCTTAATTTAATCACATCTTCCAAGTCCTTTTTTCTATGCAGAGTAACAGATCAGATTTCAGAGATCAGACAGGGATGTCTGGGGGGGGGCATTATTCTGCCTGAAACAGGAGGGATGAAAGTCTGTGTCTGAAGGTGTATTGACAGCCTTATCCACTAGAGGATGCAGACAACACTCAGCTATTCTTGCTAAAGCTTGGTTAATATTTAGTATCCGGACTAATCCAGTGGAACATTTGCTACCACATATCAGGAGTTTCAGAACTAGGCACAGATGGCATTGGAGGGTGGCTGATCCTATTATTTTTTGTAATTGGCATATAGTTGATTTACAATGTTGTGTTGCTTTCAGGTGTACAGCAAAGTGAATCAGCTATGCATGTATATATATCCACTCTTTTTGAGATCATTTTACCATATTGTCCATTACAGAGTACCGAGTAGAATTCCCTGTGCTATACAGGAGATAACTATCTATTGTGTATATATCAATCCCAATTTTCCCCTCTCCTCCCCTTTAAGCCCTGGTAAGCATAAATTTGTTTTCTACATCTGTGACTCTATCTTTGCTTTGTAGGTAAGTTCATTTGTAGCATTTCACTATATTCCACATGATATCTATCTTTCTCCATCTGACTTACTTCACTGAGTATGACCATGTCTAGGCATATCCATGTTGCAGCAAATGGCTATCCTGGGTTTCTTATGTTGAGTAACAGGCTTCAGTGGGAATACTATTCATGTTTCTTTAATCTGTCAGTAACAAGTTTTAATCAAGTTTGCTCAGAGAAATATTAATAACCTCAGATGTGCAGATGACACCACCCTTGTGGCAGAAAGCGAAGAAGAACTAAAGAGCCTCTTGATGAAAGTGAAAGAGGAGAGTGGAAAAGTTGGCTTAAAGATCAATATTCATAAAACTAAGATTATGGCCTCTGGTCTGAGCACTTCATGGCAAATAGATGAGTAAACAATGGAACCAATGGGAGACTTTATTTTTGGGGGTCTCCAAAATCCCTGCAGATGGTGACTGCAGCCATGAAATTAAAAGATACTTGTTCCTTGAAAGAAAAGCTGTGACCAATCTAGGTAGCATATTATAAAGCAGAGACATTACTTTGCCAACAAAGGTCCATCTAGTCAAGGCTATGGTTTTTTCCAGTAGTCATGTATGGATGTGAGAGGTGGACTATAAAGAAAGCTGAGCACTGAAGAATTTATGCTTTTGAATCGTGGTGTTGGAGAAGACTCTTGAGAGTCCCTTGGACTGCAAGGAGATCAAACAGGTCAACCCTAAAGGAAATCAGTCCTGAATATTCATTGGAAGGACTGATGTTGAAGTGGAAACTCCAATACTTTGGTCACCTGATGTGAAGGACTGACTCATTTGAAAAGACCCTGATGCTGGGAAAGATTGAAGGCAGGAGGATAAGGGATGACAAAGGATGAGATGGTTGGATGGCATCACTGACTCGATGGACATGAGTTTGAATAAGCTCTAGGAGTTGTTGATGGACAGGGAAGCCTGGTGTGCTTCAGCCCATAGGGTCACAAAGCGTTGGGCACGAATGAGTGACTGAACTGAAGTATGAATTCCTTTCTCTCACACTGATCAGACAATGAGAAGTGACTCAAAGGTGAAAAGGAAAGTTCAGTATTTACAAAAACTTTGCACAAAATAAAAACTGGTTTTGTGGATAATTGGGAATCAATCTAACCAGAATTCTGTAATGTTAAGGCCTCATAGACTTTGCCATTTGCAAAACTCTTTCATATACATTATCTCATTCAGTCTACACAATGAATCCAGAGATAGTTTGAGAAAGATTTTTTTTAATTATTACCATTTTAAGAATGAAAAAAACTGTGACCAGGAGAACTTTAGTAACTTGCCCAAGGTCACAGTATTAATAATGTGCAAGGTTAGAGTTTAAGTCCTAGGAGTCACTGGTGCTGTCTTCTCCACCAAGTTGGATCTCAAAGCTCTAAGGGGCTGATATGCAAAGTGGTAACAAATTTCAAGACCATCTTCTTTGAATGAAGTAATGCTAGCAAAATAGCACTCAAAAATTATCCAAGTTAGGCTTCAACAGTACATGAACTGAGAACGCCCAGATGTTCAAGCTGAGTTTAGAAAATGCAGAACCAGAGATCAAATTGCCAACATGTGTTGGATTACAAAAAAAAGCAAGGGAATTCCAGGAATACATCTACTTCTGCTTCATTGACTATGCTAAAGCCTTTGACTGTGTAGAGCACAATAAATTGTGCAAAATTCTTAAAGAGATAGGAATACAAGATCATTTTACCTGCCTCCTGAGAAACCTGTATGCAGATCAAGAAGCAACAGTTAGAATCAGACAGGAAACAATGGACTGGTTCTAAATTGGAAAAGGAGTACATCAAGGCTATATATTGTTACCCTGCTTATTTAACTTACATGCAGACTACTGTTGCAGTCCTTTAATGGACCAGAACCTGGTGGTCCGGAGTCAACGATAAGGAAGTAAAAGAGAGAAAGAGGCTGATACTCCCTTGTTTATGCAGAGAACCAATAAAGCCCTTGACACAGGGATTGCACCACTCACGAAGGCACAGACTGCCCTCTCGAGGACGTCTTGAAAGCCCAGGCAAGTAAGTGAGCTCAGCGGGTTTCCACACTTCAGAAAATTAGCCTGAGAGAGAGAGAGAGAGAGAGAGAGACATGAGGACCCAAGCTCTGATGGAACAAGGGTGCTTTATTCAACATTGTGTGATTATATATACTGTATTACAAGGTAGCTTTTTCAGCAAAGATAAAGATCAAAAGACCAGACTTACAAATTACCAAGGAAACAAGGTCATAAAGTTAGAAGACAATCCATATCAAGAGAGAGGGTTGTAAGTAATCACTTTTACCATATGGTCCATATCAAAAGGAAGAGGGTCATTAATAATCACTTTTCACTGTATGGAAAAGCTAATGAAGGAAATGCATACATTCCTCAGTCCTGAGAGCAGATTGCTACTCCTTTCACCCCTGTAGTCAGGAACTGATAAGGAACAGAGGATTGATGACAGATCAAAAACAGTACACAGGAAGCCTCCAGTTAAATGCTCCCTGACAGACAACATAATGCAAAATGCCAGGCTCAATGAAGCACAAGCAGTAATCAAGATTACAGGGAGAAATATCAATAACCTCACATGACACTACACTTATGGAAGAAAGCAAAGAGGAACTAAGGAGCCTATTGATGAAAGTGAAAGAGGAGAGTGAAAAGGCTGGCTTAAAACTCAACTTTTAAAAAACTAAGATCAGAGCATCTGGTCCCATCACTTCCTGGCAAATAGATGGGGAAACAAAGGAAAGAATGATGGACTATTGTCTCGAGGTCCAAAATCACTGAAGATGGTGCCTGCAGCCATGAAATTAAAAGACATTTGCTCCTTGGAAGGAAAACTATGAGAAACCTAGACAGCATATTAAAAAGCAGACGTATTACTTTGCCAACCATGGTCCATATCAAAGTGAAAGTTAAAGTCCATGGAATTCTCCAGGCCAGAATATTGGAGTGGGTAACCATTACCTTCTCCAGTGGATCTTGCAAATCCAGGGATTAAATCCAGGTCTCCCACATTGTGGGAGGATCCTTTACCAGCTGATCCACAAGGGAAGCTCCAAGGTCTGTATAGTCAAAGCTATGGTTTTTCCAGTAGTCATGTACAGACATGAGACCTGGACCATAAAGAAGGCTGAGCGCTGAAAAATTGATGCCTTTGACCTGTGGTGTTGGAGAAGACTCTCGAGAGTCCCTTGAACACCAAGGAAATCAAACCAGTCAATCCTAAAGGAAATCAACCCTGAACATTCACTGACGGGACTGATGCTGAAGCTGAAACTCAAATACTTGGCCACCTGATGCAAAGAGATGATTCATTGAAAAAGACTCTGATGCTGGGAAAGATTGAATGCAGGAAGAGAAGGGACAGCAGAGGACAAGATGGTTGAATGGCATCACAGACTCAATGGACATGAGTTTGAGCAAGTTCTAGAAAATGTACAAGGAAGCCTGGTATGTTGCAGTCCATGGAGTCACAAAGAGTTGGACAGCACTGAGTAACTGAACAACAACACTCTTTGTTGTCTTAATTGGACCTGTTGTTTCTAAGCAAGCAGTGTGAAGCCACGGAAAGGATTTAAAATTAGAAGTCAGGCAATACCCGGTTTATCTATAACTAGGGATGATAAATTACGGTTCACTGTTAAAAACTCCTGAGGTGATAGTTTAAAATGCACATTTTCTTTTTCCTCCAGAAAGTTAGATTCAGAAGGTCTGAAGGTAGAACTCAAACATGGATAAGGATATATGATAGTTCTTATTAGCATACAAGTTTATAAATGATTGGCCCACAGGATTTTTGTTTGAACTAAATATTATAAGATGATGTATGCATCAAACACTTGGTGCAGAACAGCCTTTTCTAAACCTTAGATTTCTTCTCCCTGCCTTCATCAAAGTCATGTTCTATTTTTCCATTTCTTTACTTTTTATTATTGGTATTAAGAAGACAATCTTCAACTTCCAATGCCAAAGTTCTGAAACTTTCTAGTAGAGAACATGGCCTTGCGTGAGTTAGGGTGGAAGTTAAGCCTTTGGGTAGGTTAATGGAGAATCCATCAAGTTTATGTAATTCCCTCAAATAAATTTATTGCACCATTCCCTTTCATCCTTATTGAAGGAGCAGGAATATATAGATTAATGCATTTATTTTACTTGTCTACTGATTTATAAAACAGCTCTGAGTGTTTTGCACTTATATAAAAAATACACCCCCACATAATCTCCCCTATCAAACAAACTGCATCCTGTAAGATAAATCTATCCTCACTTCCATTTTGCAAGAGGGTTCAGCCTTATGCCTGGTCCCAGCATTCAGATTAAAAAGTGAATGTGAACAAAATGTTAGCTGCTCAGTCATGTCTGACTCTTTGTGACTTCATGGACAGTAACTCATCAGGCTCCTCTGTCCATGGAATTCTCCTGGAAAGAATACTGGAGTGAGTAGCCATTCCCTTTCAGATTAAACGAGCATAAATCTACCTCCTCTCCTATCGTATTAGTTCAGATGCCCAACCAAATGTTTTCCAGAGACATAGTGACAGGCTTTACCTGGAAAATGAATGGCTGCTTGGTGGTCAGAGTTTGAAGAACTTTCTTTCCTGTTGTTGTTTAGTCACTAAGTCACCAAGAATTGGACACTCAATTCTTTGCAACCTCATGGAGTGCAACATGCCAGGCCTCCCTGTCCCTCACTAACTCCCAGAGTTTGCCCAAGTTCACGTCCATTGAATTGGTGATGCCATCAAATTGTCTCATCCTCTGTCATCCCCTTCTCATTTTGCTGTCAATCTTTCTCATCATCAGGGTCTTTTTCAGTGAGTCGGCTCTTTGCATCAGATGGCTGAATTTAAGGGTCTTCATCTTCAGTACCAGTCCTACCTGTGAATATTCAGGGCTGATTTCCTTCAGGATGGACTGATTTGAGCTCGTTGCTATCTAATGGACTCTTGAGAGTCTTCCATTGGACAGACCATAGTTGGAAAGTGTCAATTCTTTGGTATTCTACCTTCCTTATCATCCAATTTTCACATTTGTACATGACTACTGGAAAGACCATAGCTTCAACAATATGAATCTTTGTAGGCAAGGTTATATCTTTGCTTTTTAATACACTGTCTAGCTTTGTCATAGTTTTCCTTCCAAGAAGCAAACATCTTCTAATTTCATGGCTGCAGTTACCATCCACAGTGACTTTGGAATTTTAGAGACCAGGAAAATAAAATCTGTAACTGCTTCCACTTCCTTCTATTTTTCATGAACTGATGGAGTCAGATGCCATGATCTTGACTCTGTGAAGCAGGTTATCTTCACCTAAAGTACAGCAGCCATGACTTGTCCACAGGACTGAGTACAGTGGCTGGACTGAATGAAAATGGGGTATGTTGTGGGATTTACAGACCATATAATTTTGAGATCTGTGGTTAAAATTTTGATTTAAACAAACAAAAAAAGTAATCCATGTTTCTCCTTTCATTCAAAACAGCTATAACTTATTTCACTCACCCTAACCAATGGTTTTCAACCATGTACAATTCTGGCCCCCCAGGGGAGGGTGGATGCCAGGGTTGCTTTTAAAAATCCCCCAACACACAGGACAGCCTCACAACAAATAATTGTCTAGCTCAAAATGTTAATAGTACTAAAATAAGGAAATACTGCCTTACAACAATTGTCATGCTCGGCTAAAATTGGTTCCCCTCTAATTTTGCCAACCAGCCTGTAACAGCAACTCTTTGGCAGAAGAAACCCATTTGTGGCCATCAAAGCAAAGAGAGAGGAAGCACATTTACTGGGCACCACTATGGGTCCAAATATTGTGCTAAGACTGTCCTAAAGTTTATCTCAGCCAATCTTTTTAACAATCCTTCACCATACTCATTTTATAAGCCAGGAAACTAAGGTTAAGAATATTTAAATAATTTACTAAGGGTTACTCAGCTCAGAAAAGACAAAACTAAAATCATACCAAGCTCTTTCTGATTTTAAGGCCAGCAATTTAGCCACTGTGCACAGTGATCATGGGTAAATGGTAGCCATAGACCTTTATACCTACCCAAATCTTAGCTTTCATGAGCACTGTAATTATCACCTAAAACATAGGTTCCCTTTGGATCTATACATTATCTTGCATTTTGGCTCTCCTTGGAATCTGAGGGAAAAAATAAAAGCCTTTCAGCCAAGCATCAGCATCAGTATCCATGTGAGTGGCATTCCCTTCATCCAGTCTTTTTATTCCTCAACCCATGGGCTTTCTGCACCATAGCAGAGTCCTAGCCTGAAATTGCTAGTGAGAGTGCTATTGATATTTAGAAAAAAGCATTTGATGTTGCCCAGAATTACAGTCCTCGGTTTTTCATTGCAGTTCCCTTTAGCATCTCTGGCACCTGGGCAGTAAATGTCAACAGATATTCTCCAGTTATTGTGACAGCCCAAAACACACATACCCCACCTGAGTAGAAAGGAAACTATAAGCAAGGTGAAAAGACAGCCTTCAGAATGGGAGAAAATAATAGCCAATGAAGCACCGGACAAACAATTAATCTCAAAAAGATACAAGCAACTCCTGCAGCTCCATTCTAGAAAAATAAAAAACCCAAATAAAAAGTGGGCCAACGAACTTAACAGACATTTCTCCAAAGAAGATATAAAAATGGCTGCCATACAAAAGTCTATAAGCAATAAATGCTGGACAGGATGTGGGGAAAAGGGAACCCTCTTACACTGTTGCTGAGAATGCAAACTAGTACAGCCACTATGGAAAACAGTGTGGAGGTTCCTTAAAAAGCTGCAAATAGTCCTGCCATATGACCCAGCAATCCCACTGCTGGGTACATACACCGAGGAAACCAGAATTGAAAGAGCCACGTGTACCCCAATGTTCATCGCTGCATTGTTTACAATAGCCAGGACATGGAAGCAACCTACATGCCCATCAACTGATGAATGGATAAGAAAGCTGTGGTACATATACACAATGGAATATTACTCAGCATTAAAAAAAAAAATTCATTTGAATCAATTCTACTCAGAAGGACCGAACTGGAGCCCATTATCCAGAGTGAAGTAAGCCAGAAGCAAACACAACAATACAGTATATTAACACATATATATGGAATTTAGAAAGACGGTAATGAGAACCCAACATGCGAAACAGCAAAAGGAACGCAGATGGTATAGAATAGACTCGTGGACTTTGTGGATGAGGGTAAGTGTGGGATGATATGGGAGAAGGGCATTGAAACAAGTTAATCATCATATGTCTAATCAATCGCCAGCCCAGGATTGATGCTCGGGGCTGGTGCAGCGAGATTTCCTGGGGGGGAGGGAGGAGGGAGGGGGGTTCTGGAGGGGAAGTATATGTAAACCCATGGTGATATCATGACATTGTATGGCAAAAACAATAAAAAAAATTTTAAAAAAATTTAAAAAAATGATATGATAGACCAGTTAGACCTAATTGATATCTATAGGATATTCCACCCCAAAACAATGAATTTCACCTTTTTCTCAAGCGCACATGGGACCTTCTCCAGAATAGATCACATTCTGGGCCATAAATCTAGCCTTGGTGAATTCAAAAATATTGAAATCATTCCAAGCATCTTTTCTGACCACAATGCAGTGAGATTACATATCATTCACAGGAGAAAACCATTCAAAAATTCCAACATATGGAGGCTCAAAAACACACTGCTGAATAACCAACAAATCACAGAAGAAATCAAAAAATAAATCAAAATATGCACAGAAATAAATGAAAATGAAAACACAACAACCCAAAACCTATGGGACACAGTAAAAGCAGTGCTAAGGGGAAAGTTCATAGCAATACAAGCTCACCTCAGGAAACAAGAAAAAAGTCAAATAAATAAGCTAACTTTACACCTAAAGCAACTAGAAAAGGAAGAAAGCAGAAGCCCAGGTCGAGTAGAAGGAAAGAAATCTTAAAGATCAGGGCAGAAATAAATGCAAAGGAAACAAAAGAGACCATAGCAAAAATCAACAAAGCCAAAAGCTGGTTCTTTGAGAAGATAAATAAAAGTAACAAACCATTAGCCAGACTCATCAAGAAACTAAGGGAGAAGAAACAAATCAACAGAATTAGAAATGAAAATGGAACGATCACAACAGAAAACACAGAAATACAAAGACTCATAAGAGCCTATTATCAGCAACTATATGCAAATAAACTGGACAACCTGGATGAAATGGACAAATTCCAAGAAAAGTACAACTTTCCAAGACTAAACCAGGAAGAGATAGATAATATTAATAGACCCATCACAAGCACGGAAATTGAAACCGTAATCAGAAATCTTCCAAAAAACAAAAGCCCAGGACCAGATGGCTTCACAGCTGAATTCTACCAAAAATTTAGAGAAGAGCTAACACCTATTCTCTCAAACTGTTCCAGAAAATTGCAGAGGAAGGTAAATTTCCAAACTCATTTTATGAGGCCACCATCACCCTAATTCCAAAACCTGACAAAGATGCCACAAAAAAAGAAAACTACAGGCCAATATCACTGATGA
>ML664179.1:888247-947608 GCA_007570785.1 Antilocapra americana
GGGTTTTCAATATAGAGGATCATGTCATCTGCAAACAGAGAGAGTTTTACTTCTTCTTTTCCAATCTGGATTCCTTTAATTTCTTTATCTGCTCTGATTGCTGTGGCCAAGACTTCCAAAACTATGTTGAAAAGTAGTGGTGAGAGTGGGCACCCTTGACTTGTTTCTGACTTCAGGGGGAATTCTTCCAGTTTTTCACCACTGAGGATAATGTTTGCTGTGGGTTTGTCATATATAGCTTTTATTATGTTGAGGTATGTTCCTTCTATTCCTGCTTTTTGGAGGGTTTTTATCATAAATGGGTGTTGAATTTTGTCAAAGGCTTTCTCTGAATCTATTGAGATAATCATGTGATTTTTATTTTTCAATTTGTTAATTTGGTGTATTACATTGATTGATTTGCAAATATTGAAGAATCCTTGCATCCCTAGGATAAAGCCTACTTGATCATGATTTATGATTTTTTTAATGTGTTGTTGGATTCTATTTGCTAGAATTTTGTTAAGGATTTTTGCATCTATGTTCATCAGTGATATTGGCCTGTAGTTTTCTTTTTTTGTGGCATCTTTGTCAGGTTTTGGAATTAGGGTGATCGTGGCCTCATAAAATGAGTTTGGAAGTTTACCTTCCTCTGCAATTTTCTGGAAGAGTTTGAGTAGAATAGGTGTTAGCTATTCTCTAAATTTTTGGTAGAATTCAGCTGTGAAGCCATCTGGTCCTGGGCTTTTGTTTCTTGGAAGATTTCTGAATATGGTTTTAATTTCTGTGCTTGTGATGAGTCTATTAAGATTATCTATCTCTTCCTGGTTTAGTCTTGGAAAGTTGTACTTTTCTAGGAATTTGTCCATTTCATCCAGGTTGCCCAGTTTATTTGCATATAGTTGCTGATAATAGTCTCTTATGATCCTTTGTATTTCTGTGTTTTCTGTTGTGATCTCTCCGTTTTCATTTCTAATTCTGTTGATTTGGTTCTTCTCCCTTTGTTTCTTGATGAGTCTGGCTAATGGTTTGTCACTTTTATTTATCTTCTCAAAGAACCAGCTTTTGGCTTGGTTGATTTTTGCTATGGTCTCTTTTGTTTCCTTTGCATTTATTTCTGCCCTGATCTTTAAGATTTCTTTCCTTCTACTAGACCTGGGCTTCTGCATCTCTTCCATTTCCATTGAAAACCCAAAGACTCTACTAGAAAATTAGCAGAGCTAATCAGTGAATATAGCAAACTTTCAGGATACAAAATCAACACACAGAAATCCCTGGCATTCCTGTACACTAACAATGAGAAATCAGAAAGAGAAATTAAGGAAACAATTCCATTCACCATCGAAAGAAAAAGAATAAAATACTTAGAAGTATTTCTACCTAAAGAAACAAAAGACTTGTATATAGAAAACTATAAAACACTGATGAAAGAAATCAAAGAAGACACAAACAGATGGAGAAATGTGCCGTGTTCGTGGACTGGAAAAATCAATACATTGAAAATGAGTATACTACCCAAAGCAATCTACAGATTCAGTGCAATTCCTATCAAGCTACCAGAGGTCTTTTTCAGAGAATTAGAACAAATAATTTCACAATTTGTATGGAAATACAAAAAACCTCGTATAGCCAAAGCAATCTTGAGAAAGAAGAATGGAACTGGAGGAATCAACCTACCTGACTTTAAGCTATACTACATATCCACAGTCATTAAGACAGTATGGTACTGGCACAAAGACAGAAATATAGATCAATGGAACAAAATAGAAAGCCCAGAGATACATCCACGCATCAGTGGACACCTTATCTTTGACAAAGGAGGCAAGTATATACAATGGAGAAAACCTCTTTAACAAGTGGTGCTGGGAAAACTGGACAGCCACTTGTAAAAGAATGAAACTAGAATGCTTTCTTACACCATACACAAAGATAAACTCAAAATGGATCAAAGATCTAAACATAAGACCAGAAACTATAAAACTCCTAGAGGATAACATAGGCAAAACACTCTCTGACATAAACCAAAGCAGGATACTCCATGACCCACCTCCCAGAATATTGGAAATAAAAGCACGAATAAACAAATGGGACCAAATTAAACTTAAAAGTTTCTGCACAACAAAGGAAACTATAAGCAAGGTGAAAAGACAGACTTCAGAATGGGAGAAAATAATAGACAATGAAGCAACGGACAAACAATTAATCTCAAAAATATACAAGCAACTCCTGCAGCTCCATTCTAGAAAAATAAACGACCCAATCAAAAAGTGGGCCAAAGAACTTAACAGACATTTCTCCAAAGAAGACATAAAAATTGCTAAGAAACATATGAAAAGATACTCAACATCACCCATTATCAGAGAAATGCAAATCAAAACCACAATGAGGTATCACTTTACACGAGTCAGAATGGCTGTAATCCAAAAAACTACAAGCAATAAATGCTGGAGAGGATGTGGAGAAAAGGGAACTCTTACACTGTTGGTGGGAATGCAAGCTAGTACAGCCACTATGGAAAACAATGTGGAGGTTCCTTTAAAAACTGCAAAAGGGTAAGGGTGGGATGAGATGGGAGAAGGGCATTGAAGCATGTTAATTGTCATGTGTCTAATCAATCGCCAGCCCAGGATTGATGCTCGGGACTGGTGCAGCGAGATTTCCCAGGGGGGAGGGAGGAGGGAGGTGGGACCCGGAGGGGAAGCATATGTAAACCCATGGTGATATCATAACAATGTATGGTTAAAACAATAATTAAAAAAAAAATAAAATAAAATAGAAAAAAAAAACAAACTGCAAATAGACCTGCCATATGACCCAGCAATCCCACTGTTGAGCATATACACCGAGGAAACCAGAATTGAAAGAGCCACGTGTACCCCAATGTTCATCACTGCATTGTTTACAATAGCCCGGACATGGAAACAACCTAGATGCCCATCAACTGACTAATGGATAAGAAAGCTGTGGTACATATACACAATGGAATATTACTCAGCCTTAAAAAAAATTCATTTGAATCAGTTCTACTCAGATGGACGAAACTGGAGCCCATTATCCAGAGTGAAGTAAGCCAGAAGCAAAAACAACAATACAGTATATTAACACATATATATGGAATTTAGAAAGACGGTAATGAGAACCCAGCATGCAAGACAGCAAAAGGAACGTAGATGTATAGAATAGACTCGTGGACTCTGTGGATGAGGGTAAGGGTGGGATGATATGGGAGAATGGCATTGAAACATGTTAATTATCATATGTCTAATCAATCCCCAGCCCAGGATTGATGCTCGGGGCTGGTGCATGGATATTTCCCAGGGGGATGGAGGAGGGAGGGTGGAGGGAGGGGTTTTCTGGAGGGGGAGCATATGTAAACCCATGGTGATATCATGTCATTGTATGGCAAAACTAATAAAAAAATTAAAAAAAGGAAGCATGTGATGGCAGAAAGGAGCTACACTTGATGCTCAAGGTCAGTGGTTCATGGAATATGTCTGGAGGAAGATGAAACCAAAGCTGAACTGTAAGGTAAAGAAGAGTAGACAAAGCTTCTTCTTTCAATTTTGCCCTCTAACTGTGACCAGAGGAATTTTTCAAAAGTGTACATCAAAAAAATCAATCAAAGCAATACACAATAGATCAATTGATCACTAGGGTCTACAAAGCCCTATAGGAGCTAGTTCTATCTTGAGACACCTTCACACTTTCCAACCACAGTCTGCTATTTATCCTTATCTTGGGCTCTTTGTGCTGACTCCACTGTTTACCAAATATGCACCTCCCTCAAACCCTCCCATACCTGTATCTGCTTCATCAGCAGAACTCAGTTTCAGTGTCATTTCTGTAGAGAGACCTTCACTAGCTATACTACCTGACATTGTTCCCACTTCTGTATGCCACCCTCCAATATTTCCATTACTGTAATTCACTTTGCAAACCAGCACCTTATTTTGTTTCCTTCAAACGGGTTTTATTACTATCATCCAAAATGATCTCTAGGAGAACAAGGATTTTACCAGTCTCTTGGCTTCAGCACACAGATGACACTCATTTTTTTTTTTTTGAATGAACAAGTTTTAGGTCCTTGTGAAGATCTGAGGTGCAACAGCATATTCTGGGATAACAACACAAGATTAGAGTGCCACACAATGATGAATCATATCAGATCTCTGAGAACTTAGATACAAAAAGTTTTCTGAAACAGCATGTGCCATGTCTGAGCATCATGAAAAATCCATGAACATCTTATTTCTTTCTCTAAGACAGCCGATTCTCAATCTTGCATTTCCAAGACTGAAGAGAATACCTATCTAAACTTATTAAAAAGTCATGATTATGAAATAATTTCCAGAGATCAAGGTTTAGCTCTTTCACATGGTAATTCCAACTAGGTTAACAGAAGCCTTTGGGGTGTTTCTTTAATGAATCGCTAAATGTAGTGTTTAATTAGCATGTCATCATTAGCCCACAAAGAATTCACTCTTGTAAACAGTTTTAGTATTGTTCCTG
The DNA here is from genome assembly GCA_007570785.1 of Antilocapra americana. Classification (NCBI taxonomy): domain Eukaryota; kingdom Metazoa; phylum Chordata; class Mammalia; order Artiodactyla; family Antilocapridae; genus Antilocapra; species Antilocapra americana. The sequence continues at coordinate 892,736 of ML664179.1, forward strand.
AAGTTCTAGTTGCCTCACACTCTTGCTCAGAAGGTCAAGCATTCACTTATTAATCTCCCATGTCATGTCAGACCTTTTGGTAACCTTGAGTAAGCTCCACAGTTGGTGTTCAAACTACAGCTTAACTGGTCATCCAAATGATTCAAAATTCTGACTTTGTAGCATTGGATTTTAAAATATTATCCATAAATGACAGAAAGTATCCATACACATCACTTTCAGGATTCACTCATCAATCTTATACTCTTTTCCTATTGAAATATGATTTGCACACAGCTGCTCCTGTCAACTTAAAAAATATTCACAACCCAAAATTTTAGTTGTGTTTTACTTGATGGGAATTTTTAGGACTTCAGGCCTGGGAGACAGAATCTCAAGTAACCTTGAGGGAATTGTTCTGAAAAGGCAAGGAGAAGAAACAGGTTACATGGACATTTTACAACAGAAGGCAGGTACATCAAAAGATTATTATTAATTAAAGGAAGCCAGATATCTCAAGTTAAGGAATGTAGTGCTTTTCTGTGAATGGGAAGATGAGAGAGTTTGTGTTCACTGAAATCATTCCTTTTATATGCATCTCACCTCTCTGTGGCCAGTATCACCTGGTTTTCACATCTTGATCTCCCTTGGGGCTCACTGTAGGGAGCGAGCAGATCTCAGATATTCCCCTTCCTGAGCGCACTTAGAGCTCACATTGGAAGGCTGGAATTGCTGATGACTGTGACATCCTTGTTTATTGACATGGCAGGAAATATTTCATTTCTTAACTCCCTATCCCAAATTAATAGAAGGTCAAGAAGCAGACTCCTTTCCCCTAGATCTACCCACACCTATACATGATGTGTTTGGTTAGTGTGAATTAGATTGGCTCTACTGTGCCTGCCTAAGGTAAAATAAAATCAATAGCCACGGGAATTATAATGGCTGCTGACAAGGACTTAGGAGGCAGGTGAAAGGGAAGCAGTGCTTTTTCACAGTTAAGCCCTGCTACTGATGCATGAATGTCCCTCTTGCCTTTGATACCAAAATTCTGTTTTGATGGGTGGAAACAAAAAGACTGGCCATTGTCAAGTGCCCTCCTGAAGTCTTCTGGTGGTCCTGACTGGTCTGAGACCTGAGGGATCACTTGCTGCCCACTCACCACACAGTACATATCCTATAACTGCATCCATTTTTTTGTTCCACAGCACTGGGATGTTCATCTCAGATCAGTCAAAATTCTCTTTATGCCACATATGCCATATATGCTGTATATGGTGTGCTGAACTCAGTCATGTCCTGAGGTTGAAAGTTTGGGTACAATGCAATTAGCAGAAAATCTTGATATTTCTGCAACACATAATAGTTTAGAATAATCAATAGAATTATGACTGATAACATTATATTAGGACATATCAGATTAGTAATTCCATATAAATTCTGGAATATATGAAAAACATTTATGCATACATTACAACTTAAGGTTCACCTTCAATCACTTGACAACATTTCTGAATTAAAAATACCAAATAAACTTAGTTTAACATACCTCTCAAAAGAGATGCTTTTTTCAAGCATATGAGTCAGCTGGAGGCCATAAGAGTTTTACTTAGATTTTAATATTTGGGAAGCTTGTTAGAAATCTCAAAAAAGTTTTAAAAGACAACAAGATCATAGGTCACTGAAAAAAATATTCATTTAACCAAATTCACAATAACTATTAAAAAATAAATACAGATCACTTACATGCATAGAAACTCACACAATTTGTATCAAAAAGGAGCACTTTTAACAGAAAGAGGACTCAAACGACAATCTTGCATTAACTTACTCAACAAAATGCATCTAATTAACTTCAATCTAAGCTTAGTTAACCCTGACTAGGCATAAAATTTTTCCTCCTCAGAGTTCCTTTTCACAGTATCTCATCAATTTTTGTATCCACCCTGTCTCTCATTTTCTATCCAAATGAAATCAACCACCTCATTCTTTCTGTTTCCTAAATAAAATGTAATCCCATTCCTCATACCTTCTTTGTTGAAAACACAACATTCTACTTCTTGTAATATATTGAAATATTACTGTATCATTCTTAAAAGTTTTAATTACATGTTTAAATTAGAATCCTCAAATCTTAAAACCTTAATTTTTAGTAAAAGCTAAGAAGTAAGCAATTATGAGCTTTTACATTGGCATTTTATACTTAGGTGAGTATAAACACCAGTGATAATTTCTAAAAATATTTCTTTTCTTATAGAGGACATCTCAGAGTGACATTAAATATTTTTCATTAATAGTCCTAAACATCTTCAGTTTCTCTAGTAACTGATATCTCAGTTAGTTAGTTAGTTCAGTCACTCAGTCGTGTCTGACTCTTTGCGACTCCATGAACCACAGCACTCCAAGCTTCCCTGTCCATCACCAACTCCCAGAGTCCACCCAAACCCATGGCCATTGAGTTGATGATGCCATCCAGCCACCTCATCCTCTGTTGTCCCCTGCTCCTCCTTCCCTCAATCTTTTCCAGGATCAGGGTCTTTTCCAGTGAGTCAGCTCTTTATATCAGGTGGCCAAAGTACTGGAGTTTCAGCTTCATCATCAGTCCCTCCAATGAAATCTACTATTTAATAAACTTCCATCCATTAACTTAAATTAGCACAGCTCTAAATTAAGTTACCAAATATCTGGAAAGAATATTCTAAGTAGACATTACTAAAATGTAAAAGAGACTACCCCAAAGCTCTGATCTCATTTACACTTACTTTAAAGTTTCATCATATCAAGTTATTTTCCTTGCAACAGATATGCTGTGCTGTGCTTAGTCGCTCAGTTATGCCCACCTCTTTGCAACTCCATGTACTGTAGCCCGCCAGGATCCTCTGTTCATGGAGATTCTCCAGGCAAGTATACTGGAGTGGTTTGCCACGCCCTCCTTCAGGGGATCTCCCCAACCCAAGTATTGAACCCAGGTCTCCCACACTGTAGGCAGATTCTTTATCCTCTGAGCCACCAGAGTATCCCTTATTATAACTGTTTCAGGCTTCCCTGGTGGCTCAAAGGGTAAAGAACCTGCCTGCAATGCAGGTGACCTGGGCTCAATCCCTGAATTGGGAGGATCCCCTGAAGAAGGGAACAGCTACCCACTCCAAAATTCTTGCTTGGAGAATTCCAAAGACAGAGAAGCCTGGTGATCTACCATACAAGGAGTTGCAAAAAATCAGACATAACTGAGCAATATATATAATAAGGTCTTATCTATTAAACCTATTTACAGTAAAGTATTGTATTTCATTTTGATGACTCTTAACAGCATGGTTATATTCATTAGGTTAACAACTTGAATATTAATTAATTTTTAACTAATACCAGGTCTCAATAACACACATTAATACCAGGTATCAACTTAATATCCAACTTAAGATTGAATGTTTCCCATGTCATGTGAACTTGAAAGTCACTTTGGCCAGTTTCTTTAAAGGTCATTGTTTTCATTTTAAATTAAATATAACTCTTTATAAATTTAATATTGACAATACTTTCCAGAGGTAGTGATATCTCATATTTATAATGTGTACACAGATATAAACAGACAAATTTAGAGTTCTCATGCTTCAGTAAAAGCTTAGTTATGAGCCAGGTATTACAATATAAAGTTATAATTACTAAGTTACTTACAATTGTGGCTTACAGCTAGCAAGTTACAAAAGGTTGGAGAGTATATTAAAGTTGCTTGTTCAGATGATTAGGGCTTACTATCTGTAAAGTTTGGCTGAGGGAGCATTCCCAGTGGTTTGAATTTTTAAGTTTCTATTTCCCTCCCTTGAATTCAAGTCTTATCTGATTGACCGTAATTAGGTTTAGTCTCAGGTCCTTGTGGACTGTATTTGTATTTTGGTTTGTAGAGATTTGTAAGAGAAAGCCATTTGTTTTAGTTTCCAAAAGAAATGTTTTGCCACCTAAAGATACTTAAATCAGTGACAACATTTTTAACTAACTGAAATTTATTTTATGAGTTCTACATTCTATAACTTTTACAGTTGAATTTATCATGCCTTCAAAGGTTTGTATAAGCCTTTCTGAAAAGGCTTGTTTATAAAGACCTTTCTGAGTTTACAAATTGAATCCAAAACAAAATCACTGTTTTTATTTTAATTAGCACTTGTATGTTCCCAGTTTTACTTATTTGTGTGTCTCAGGTAACCTTATTGATTAAGTGTGTTTAGTTAATATTTCCTTAGTGACAAGCTATATGTCTTGTGTTATAATACCACACAGGGGAATTATTACTCAGTGAAACATATCTATCACATAATATAATTATACAAGAGATGTAGCTATGTTATATAAGTCCCATGTAAATATGTTGTAAGGAGGGGGGCCCCCTCCAGGGCCACAAGAGTGGACTCTTGTCTAACACTTGGAAAAGAATTGTCTGAGGAGACATGTGCTGACAAAGCAAGAGACTTTATTGGGAAAGAGCACCAGGGTGGAGGGCAGTAGGATAAGGAAATCCAGGAGAACTGCTCTGCCACATGGTTTTATGTTGATGGGATTAGTTTCCGGGTTGTCTTTAGCCAGTCATTCTGATTCAGGGTTCTTCCTGGTGTTGCATTGCTCAGCCAAGATGGATGCCAGAGAGAAGGATTCTGGGAGGTGGTCAGACATATGTTGTTTTCTTTTGACCTTTCCCATATTCTTCCTGTTGGTTGTAGCTTATTAGTTCCATGTTCCTTACCAGGACCTCCTGTCATAAAACAACTCATGCAAATGGTTACTAGGGAGCCTGGCTATGGTGGGCAGTTTCAGTCAGTGTTCTTCCCCTAACAATTATACCAATTTTATATACTTTTATCTAAATTTGGTCAATTTTTATGCCTTTAAACTTTAGTTTTTTTTAAATTAGGATAGAATCAATAAACTTTGATCTTAAATGAGGAGTTCTGGAAGTTTTTCTTTCTTCTTCTATTCTCTGTCCATTTTACTTACTTTTATATAAAAGTTCTGGGAGCCCTAAAGTGAGGTTGAGCCAAGGATGTCAGACCTTTGACCTAATTTTGTCCCAAGTAATTGCTGGCCAGATATCTCAGTGCAAATGCTTTTAGCCTCTGAAATATATATATTTTAAAACTGGAGTAAATAGAACAAATTTGTTTAGTTTTTATTGTAAGTGGTCCCTTTTGGCCCATTTTACCTTAGGTGGTGTGCTGTGCTTAGTTGCTTAGTCATATCTGACTCTTTGCAACCCCATGGACTATAGTCCATCAGGGTCCTGTGTCCATGGGGATTCTCCAGGCAAGAATACTGAAGTGGATTGCCATGCCGCCTTCAGGGAATCTTCCCAACCCAGGGATCAAACCCAGATCTCCTGCATTGCAGGTGGATCTCCTGCATTGCAGGCAGATGCTTTCCCATTTGAGGCACCAGAGAAACCCAAGGATACTGGAATTGGTAGCCTATCCATTTTCCAGGGGATTTTCCTGACCCAGAAATCAAGCTGGGGTTTCTTGCAGTGCAGGCAGATTCTTTACCAGCTCAGCTACCAGGGAGGACCTTAGGTAGTGTAGTAGTATCAAATCTTGTTTTAATCACATAGATGTCCATTTTATTTATCTCATTTTAAGTAGCCATCCAAAGATTTCTTTACTTATTTGAGATAATTACTTTTAAAATTTACCTTGTTGTAAATAATAGCTAGACTTTTCTTACAAGTTTTTCTGTTAACAATTATTCTAATGCTCTTATCAGCATATCTAAGACCCATTGAGGAGAAGCAAAGAGCACATATGAAGCCTCTCAAGTTTGTCCTACTTGCTTTAGTATTATTTTTTAAATCTATTTCTTTCTTTCTTTCTTTTTTTTTACTTTACAATATTGTATTGGCTTTGTCATACATTGACATGATTCCGCCATGGATGTACATGTGTTCCCCATCCAGAGCCACCTTCCCACCTCTCTCCCCATCCCATCCCTCTGGGTCATTCCAGTGCACCAGCCCCGAGCACCCTGTATCATTCATTGAACCTGGACTGGTGATTCGTTTCACATATGATAATTTACATGTTTCAATGCAACAGAAGTTCTTAGGTAAAACATTAGACATAGTTTTCAACTTTAGTTCTTGTTTTATAGGTACCAATAAAATAACTGTTTATAATGAGAGCATTCTAGATTCACCAATTTGTTAATTTCTCCAATTTTAAAAGGATCAATCATTTGGCCATAAATAAACATTATCTCAATACTGAGTCAAACCACTAAGATGCAAGGGGAGTATATGATCTAAATTCAGAGAGTTTACTCTCAAAAGTAGTAAGACAAAGGCCAAGTTTTCCAAAACATGAACAAACAAAACACACAAACTCAGAATGTCCTAGGAAGATTAGGTTGGATATTTACATCTCAAAGACACAGAGAAATACAGATTTCCCCCTACAAGGCTTTTGTTTAAAGCTTGAAAGAATATTTTTTTCTAATCCAGTTTATAACCTTAATGTAATTTAACTGTGTGTGCAGTGAAAGAGACCACTCAATTTTCAGGGTGAAATTTCCTTTAATTCCTAGGTAAGTTTTGTACATGTATTTACCTAGCTGCTGTACTGGCTAAAGGCTGGCAGTCTGTCATTTCCTTTTCTTTTATTTTGAAACCTTTATTTCCTATTTTGAAGTCAGTTTGTCAAGATAAAATTGCTAGTAACGATTGTGTGGTGGGCCAGTGTGGGCTGCTTGGGAGCTTAACTTCTCTGATTTTGCTCCAGAGTTGTTTTAACCCCTTCTATCATATTGCAGGTCTCCCAGTGTGCTCAGATCTTCCACGATGCAGTACTCAGATCATGGAATGACCAATTTTTATGCATGTCTCTGATTGAGCAGTTAGTTAACTACATGAGTGGATTTACCTATAGGAGCAGCTTTGTGGTGTGAAGTCTTGTCTCCACCACTCCTGCAAGCTTTTCAGTTACTTGAGAATGCTGTTGCCTACCAGGAGGAGAGAATCCCTTCTTCAGTGCTCAGAACCTCTTATAAATTTTCAGTTTTATCTTTACAAACTTTAGTAAAGTAGCCAATTCAAGAAAAATGACAGGCCTGTCTTCCCTATAACCATTCAGTTCCATTTTATGCAGTATGTAACCGAGAAAGTCTTCCCAGTTTCTAAACTGAGAATAACCACTCAGTATCTAAACTGAGTCTTCCCAGTGCGTTTACACCCAGGATAACCCTCTCAGTGCCTAAACTGAGCAAAATCTTCCCAGTCCTTCAACTGAAGATAACCCACTCAGTGTCTAAAGTGAGCAACCCAGGTACCTCTTCTTGAAACCAACTTTCAAGGATAACCTCTTCTCCCACTGAGTAGAACTTCAGTTCATCATCCAATAACAAGATATCCTAGAAACATGAGAGACTCACTCAAATTCGTCTAACATTCTAAGAAAGTGGATGCACACAAGGTGACCCTGCTGATACCAAGGGTCCAGATCCTCGAAGAGTTCAGGTGGTGGAGAGGAATCTGCTCTGGCTCCCTCATGGTCACCATAACTGTCAATAAGAAAATACTAACCTAAAGTTGAGAGTTATCTTTTATTTGGTGGGAATCTTTAGGACTTCAAGCCCAGGAAACAGCATCTCAAGTAATCCTGAGAGAACTGCTCTGAAGAGGTAGGCAGAAGAGTTAGGTTATGTAGAAGTCTTGCAACAGTGGGGACGTAGTCTGAACATCAAAAGATTATTGTTAATTAAAGAAAAACAGATATATCAAGTTAAGGAATATAGTGCTTTTCTATAAATGGGAATATGCAAGAGTCTGGGTTAACTGAGATAATTTCTTTCATATGCACCTCGGCTATCTAGAGCCAGTATCTTGTATTTTTCACATCCTGAGTTCCTCAGAACTCAACTTAGGTAGTAGCCACAGTCTGATGGCTGTTAGATCATAGTTATTCTTCTCCTTCCTAAATGTCTTTAGGCATTTGAGAGTTGGAATCACTGATGACTGTGTCATTCTTGCTTACTGATATAGCAGGAAATATTCCATTTCTCATCAATAAACAATGATGCCACAGTCATCAGTGATTCCAGCCCTCCAAAGTAAGCCTTTAGGCATTCAGGAAAGAAGAATGTCTGTGATCTGGTGGCCACCAGGACTGCAGTCATGCTCTACAGTGAGCGCAAAGGGAACTCAGGATTTGAAAAACATAGGATACCAGCCCCAGATAGCTGAGATGCATATGAGAGGAGTGATTTCAGTGAGCCCAGACTCTTGAATCTTCCCATACATAGAAAAGTGTTAAATTCCTTTATTTTAGATATCTGGTTTTCTTTAGTTAATAATAATCTTCTGATCTTCAGGCTACCTGCCTTTGTTTTAAGACTTCTACATAACCTGACTTCTCCCCTCACCTCCTCAGTGTAGTTCTCTCAGGGTTACTTGAGATGCTGTCTCCCAAGCTTGAAGTCCTAAAAGTTCCCACCATGTACAATGTAACTTTCAACATTTATGTTGTGACTATTTTTTAAGTCAACACTGATATGGCAGGAAATACCCCATTTCTCACTGTCTTCCAACATGCATAACACATGCAACCCTAAACTCATTCAAAATGAATCAGAAGAGGGGTGAACAGCCAGACAAAATAGGGCCCTGCTAACTAGTCAACAGTATCTATTAAACCAGTACTTCTTAAGTACTAATAATGTACATTCAAATCACTGGGAATTTGTTACAATAAAGATTATGATTCAGGAGGTATAGAGTATGGAATAAGATTCTTCCTTTTTCTAACAAGTTCCCAGATCTGTGGCTGGTCCCTGCACTTCACAATGAGTACCAAAGTACTATGTCATCTTTTTGAAATATCTAATTTGTGAGAGGAGTAGGAAGAAATCTATGCAAAATAGATTTCTTTTAAGTTTATCTTAACTCAATAAAATCACCATTTTTATGAAACAAAAAGTCAATTTCATATGGTTCAATCTGATCTCAATCTTAGCCAACTTACCTTGAAATATAGAGGAAGCAAGACTTTGGATCAAAATTCTAAACGTGTTAACTTGAATTTAGAGAGAGCACAGCCTCACTTCTATATTGCCAGTCCCTTTCTCACAGTCCCTGGCCCCATGGAACCCCACTCTATGGGGCACCCAAGAGACATCTTCCTGCCTTTTTCAGTATTATACATTGGAGAGAATAATTACTCCATGGGGTTGCCTTCTATTTTACTATTCTCCAAAGCCTAGTTCTCAGAACATGCTGAAATTGCAAGGAATGCTGTGAAGCACTAGCACATTCCCAGGTTGGTTTTTCTAGGTCACATAGTGGGAGGTCTTAGTAGATGGCAGAATGTGTTTTGATTCTCATTAAGAAGTTTACTCAACATTAAAAGGAGGTGTGGCAGGTCCCTCCACAGCTCCTGTTTCTCCATCTACATAAAATCATGGCTATGTGGGCAGGAAGGAAAGGATAGGGGGAGATTAATGAGCACAGGCCTGTAGGTTTGCCCAGCCTGAGTTCTGCACAGGCATAACAGATTCACTAATTCCTGCCTGAGGTTGTCCTTTTGATGACTGAATAACTGCTGTATAACCATTTGCCATCATTGACAAATGATGTGCACACTCACAACTCACAAGAAGTGAAGAAGTGATAAATAATAGGATATTTCAAGAGCAGCAATAATATGTGCTCCCAACAAGAGAGACTCTATGGACTCAAGATGTTCAGGATACTTTAAGATTAAAAGTACCATCCTTCTGAGTACACACTGGTCCTCCACTCCAGCTACCCTCTAACTGGAGAGTTTTTAAAAGTGCCAGTGCCTTGTTCCTACCATAAATGAATCAGAATTTGGCATAGGTAGATTTTAAAAGCACCCAGGGGAACTGATGCACAGTGAAGGTTGCAGTTCAGTGGGTCAAAAATGTTTTTGCAAAGATCAAGGAAAAATACCCTTTTTCTGGTCATTGACTTTCTTAGTTTCTAAAACAATACCTCCTTTCAAAATTCAATATAGGATATTAGGAATAATGAATACTCTTTATACTTTCAGAGTCATAAATCACTTTTATATGCACCATCTCATTAGAGACTCCAATAAGTGTCTCCTGTGGAGGCATGGGTCAGCAGTGGCCTGTCACAGAGACAGGCACTCTGGCTATAGCAGACCTGGGTCACCCAGCATGTGGCATAAGCCCTCTTAGAGGAGGTCACCATTAACTCCACCATAGAGCCACTGAGCAGATGAACCCAAAACTGAAGAACAATTATAGCAAAGAAATTCTCATGCTGTTAAGAAAGTTCCAAGACCCATCGAAGATTTCCCAATCTGGGAATCTGGCAAAGGGACTGAGTTCAGTTCAGTTCAGTCTCTCAGTCATGTCTGACTCTTTGTGACCCATGAACCACAGCATGTCAGGCATCCCTGTCCATTACCAAATCGCGGAGTCCACGCAAACACATGTCCATTGAGTCAGTGATGCCATCCAACCATGTCATCCTCTGTCGTTCCCTTCTTCTCCTGTGTGTAATCTTTCCCAGCATCAGGGTCTTTTCAAATGAGTCAGCTCTTCTCATCAGGCGGCCAAAGTATTGGAGTTTCAGCTTCAGCATCAGGCCTTCCAATGAATATTCAGGACTGATTTCCTTTAGTATGGACAGATTGGATCTCCTTGCAGTCCAAGGGACTCTCAAGAGTCTCCTCCAACACCACAGTTCAAAAACATCAATTCTTTGGCACTCAGCTTTCTCTATAGTCCAACTCTCACATCCATACATGACTACTGGAAAAACCATAGCCTTGACTAGATGGACCTTTGTTGACAAAATAATGTCTCTGCCTTTTAATATGCTGTCTAGGTTGGTCATAAGTTTCTTTCCAAGGAGTAAATGTCTTTTAATTTCATGGCTGCAATCACCATAGGCAGTAATTTTGGAGCCCAGAAAAATAAAGGCAGCCACTGTTTCCCCATCTATTTCTCATGAAGTGATGGGACTGGGTGCCATCATCTTAGTTTTCTGAATGTTGAGCTTTAAGTCAACTTTTTTACTCTCTTCTTTGACTTTCATCAAGAAGCTCTTTAGTTCTTCTTCACTTTCTGCCATAAGGGTGATGTCATCTGCATATCTAAGGTTGTTGATATTTCTCCTGGCAATCTTAATTCCACTTTGTGCTTCTTCCAGCCCAGTGTTTTTCATGATGTACTCTACATATAAGTTAAATAAGCAGGCTGACAATATATAGCCTTGATATACTCCTTTTCCTTTTGGGAACCAGTCTGTTGTTCCATGCTCAGTTCTAACTGTTGCTTCTTGACCTGCATACAGGTTTCTCAAGAGACAGGTCAGGTGGTCTGGTATTCCCATCTCTTTCAGAATTCTCCACAGTTTATTGTGATCTACACAGTAAAAGGCTTCAGCATAGTCAATAAAGCAGAAATACGTGCTTTTCTGGAACTCTCTTGCTTTTTTGATGATCCATCAGATGTTGGCAGTTTGATCTCTTTTTCCTCTGCCTTTTATAAAACCAGCTTGAATATCTTCAAGTTCATGGTTCACGTATTGCTGAAGCCTGGCTTGGAGAATTTTAAGCATTACTTTACTAGCGTGTGAGATGTGTGCAATTGTGTGGTAGTTTGAGCTTCTTTGGCATTGCCTTTCTTTGAAACTGGAATGAAAACTGACCTTTTCCAGTCCTGTGGCTACTGCTGAGTTTTCCATATTTTCTGGCATATTGAGTGCAGCACTTACACAGTATCATCTTTCAAGATTTGAAATAGCTCAACTGGAATTCCATTACCTCCACTACCTTTTCTCATAGTGATGCTTCATAAGGCCCATTTGACTTCATATTCCAGGATGTCTGGCTCTAGGTGAGTGATCACACCATCGTGGTTATCTGGGTCATGAAGATCTTTTTTGTCCAGTTATTCTGTGTATTCTTGCCACCTCTTAATATCTTCTGCTTCTATTAGATCCCTATCATTTGTGTTCTTTGAGCCCATCTTTACATGTAATATTCCCTTGATATCTCTAATTTTCTCGAAGAGATCTCTAGTCTTTCCCATTCTATTGTTTTCCTCTATTTCTTTGTATTGATTGCTAAGGAAGGCTTTCTTATCTCTCCTTGCTATTCTTTGGAACTCTGCATTCAAATAGGTATATGTTTCATTTTCTCCTTTGCTTTTCACTTCTCTTCTTTTCACAGCTATTTGTAAGGCCTTCTCAGACAGCCATTTTGCTCTTTTTTTTCATTTCATTTTCTTGGGAATGATCTTGATTCCTGTCTCCTGTACAGTGTCACAAACTTCTGCCCATAGTTCATGAGGCACTCTGTCTATCAGATCTAGTCCCTTAAATCTATTTCTCATTTCCACTGTATAGTCATATGGAATTTGATATAGGTCATACTGAATTGTCTAGTGGTTTTGTCTACTTTCTTCAATTTCATTCTGGATTTGGCAATAAGGAGTTCATTATTTGAGCCACAGTCAGCTCCTGGTCTTGTTTTTGCTGACTGTATAGAGCATCTCCATCTTTGGCTGAAAATATATAATCAATCTGATTTTGGTGTCAACCATCTGGTGAAGTCCATGTGTAGGGTCTTTTCTTGTGTTGTTGGAAGAGGGTGTTTGTTATGACCAGCATGTTCTTTTGGCAGAACTCTATTAGCCTTTTCCCTGCTTCATTCTGTACTCCAAGGCCAAATTTGCCTGTTACTCCAGGTGTTTCTTGACTTCCTACTTTTTCATTCCAGTCCCCTATAATAAAAAGGACATCTTTTCTGGGTATTAGTTCTAAAAGATCTTGTAGGTTTTTATAGAACTCTTTAACTTTGTTTCTTCAGTATTACTGGTCAGGACATAGACTTGGATTAAAATTGGACTTTGGAGGCCAGTGGGATTTGATTACAGAACTTCCACAGGACTTGGGAAACCAATTCTTGGATGTCATTAACAAAACTTTGTGTGCACCAGAATCCAGAAGAAAGGAGCAGTGTCCCATAAGAGATTAAGTCAGACTTGCCTCTGAGTGTTCAGGAATCTCCAGTGGAGGTTTCGCCTCATGCCAAACAACCGGGAGGGAACACAGCCCGGCCCATCAACAGAAATTTGGATGAAAGATTTACTGGGCATGGTCCAGCCCATCAGAAAAAGACCCAGCTCCCACCACAGTCAGTCTCTCCAATCAGGAAAATTACATAAGCATCTTATGCTTATTCATCAGAGGGCAGACACAATGAAAACCACAATCACAGAAAACTAACTAAACTAATCACATGGACCAGCACCTTGTCTAACTCAATGAAACAATGAGTGGTCCCCTGTAGGGCCACCCAAAATGGGTGGGATATTGTGGAGAGTTCTGAAAAAATGTGGTCCACTGGAGAAGGGAATGGCACTCCACTTCAGTATTTTTGACATGGGATAATTGGAAAAGCAAGAAAGTTCCAGGAAAACACCTACTTCTGCTTCATTGACTATGTCAAAGCTTTGACTGTGTGTATAACAACAAACTGCAGAGATTTCTTAAAGAGATGTGAATATCAGACCACCTTAACTGCCTCCTGAGATATCTGTATGCAGATCAAGAAGCAACAGCTAGAACCATACATAGAAAAACAAATTGGTTCCAAATTGGGGAAAGGAGTACATCAAGGCTGTGTATTATCACCCTGATTATTTAACGTATATGCAGAGTACATAATGAGAAACGCTGGGTTGGGTGAAGCACAAGCTGGAATCAAGATTACCACCCTTGTGGCAGAAATTGAAGGAAAACTAAAGAGCTTCTTGATGAAAGTGAAAGAGGAAAGTGAAAAAAAAAAAACAACATTCAAAAAACTAACTTCATTTGAAGCAATTCTACTCAGATGGACGAAACTGGAGCCCATTATCCAGAGTGAAGTAAGCCAGAAGCAAAAACAACAATACAGTATATTAACACATATATATGGAATTTAGAAAGACAGTAATGAGAACCCAACATGGGAGACAACAAAAGGAACGCAGATGTGTAGAATAGACTCGTGGACTTTGTGGATGAGGGTAAGGGTGGGATGATATGGGAGAATGGCATTGAAGCATGTTAATTGTCATGTGTCTAATCAATCGCCAGCCCAGGATTGATGCTCGGGTCTGGTGCAGCGAGATTTCCTGGGGGGGAGGGAGGAGGGAGGGGGGACCCGGAGGGGAAGCATATGTAAACCCATGGTGATATCATGACAATGTATGGCAAAAACAATAATAAAAAAAAATAAAAATAACAAAAAACTAACTTAATGGCATCTGGTTCCATCACTTCATGGCAAATAGAAGGGGAAACAATAGAAAGATTGAGAGACTTTATTTTGGGGGCTCTAAAATCATTGCAGATGGTGACTGCAGCCATGAAATTAAAAGACATGTTCTCTTTGGAAGAAAGGCTATGATAAACCTAGACAGCATATAATAAACCAGAGACATTACTTTGCTGACAAGGGTCCATTTAGTCAAAGCTCTGGTTTTTCCGGTAGTCATGTATGGGTATAAGAGTTGACCATAAAGAAGGCTGAGCACTGAAGTACTCATGCTTCTGAACTGCGGTGTTGGAGAGGACTCTGGAGACTCCCTTGCACTGCAAAGAGATCAAACCTTTCAATCCCAAAGGAATCAATCCTGAATATTCTTTGGAAGGACTGATACTGAAGCTGAAGTTGCAATACTCTGGCAACCTGATGTGAAGAACTGACTCATTGGAAAAGACACCGATGCTTGGGAAGATTGAAGGCAGGAGGAGAAAGGGATGACAGAGGATGAGATGCTTGTATGGCATCACCATCTCGATGGACATGAGTTTGAGCAAACTCCAGAATTTGGTGATGGACAGGGAATACTGGCTTGCTTCAGCCCATGGGGTCGCAGAAAGTCAAACATGACTGAGCAACTCAACTGAATTGATTATACTTTGCATCTGCTGCTGCTGCTGCTTCCAAGTCACTTCAGTCCTGTCCGGCACTGTGTGACCCCATAGACAGCAGCCCATCAGGCTCCCCGTTCCTGGGATTCTCCAGGCAAAAACATTGAAGTGAATTGCCATTTCCTTCTCCAATATTCACATCCACTTGTATCACTAATCTTGCTGTGACATTATTTACAAGAGACAAAAAATGGAAACAACCTGAAAACTATTGAGAGGATTATAAACATGTTGCAAGGTATCTGTATGATGGAGAATTCTACAACTATTAAAAAAATTTAGGTAGCTTCATACACATATACTTAGATAGATATCTACAAACTTTTTAAAATTTTTCAAAAAATTTAAAAATCAAGTATAATTACTTACAAACGATCCCATTTCCATTGTTTCTTTTCTTTCTTTTTTTCTTTACACAATTGGTTCTATAGTACTATGCTGTAATAGGTTATAGTACTTTTTACACAAATAATATATTTTAAAAACACACAAAAAATAAATAAAACATTTTTAATCTTACAGTACAACTGCTGGCATATAGGGGCTGGCATTGAGTGAACAGGCAAGAAGAGTTACTGATCAATTAGAGGAGGGAGAGGGGGTGGGAAATGGTAGAACTGAAGGATCATCAGCAATAGGAGATGGAGGGTAAGCTGTGATTTCACTCACATCTGATGATAATGGCACAGGTTCTGGTTCCTTGCTGGATCAATTCTATCTACCCTCTTGCTCTGGGACATCCTGGGCTTGAAATAAAGATACTATACTACTGAACACTATACAGTACTGTACAATGAAATACACAAATAGGATGCATGTATGTTACAATGTATATAAGACATGAACTAACTAATGTGACTGGTCAAGGAAACACATGTTCTCACCTTTGAAACTTAACGACTTGAAAGTTCATATGTAGAGGACTTCCTGTAAGTTTCTACTTACACACCAACAATGATCCATCAAACCCCTGCATATCACAGAGTAAATCCTAGTCCCTGATCCCTTACAAGAGCTCCTCCAGCCGTAACAACACATGACCTCATCATAGGATTTTAGTTCAATACTTGAATTATCACTAAGTCCATTAATCTTCTGACAATATATGGATAATAATGAGACATCATCCTTAAAAGTCCACCCCAAGGCCATCCTACACCAACTGTTCAAAAAGGACTTTTATATGGACTCTCTTCATGGTTTCAGAAGTCCTCTTACTTTATTTCTTTTTTTTTAATGCATCTCACTGTCTCCTCCCCTCTCCCCATGTCCATAAGTCTATTCTCTAGGTCTGCTTCTTCATTGCTGTCCTGTAAATAAATTCTTCAGTAATATTTTTCTATATTCTGTATATATGTGTTAGAATATGATATTGATCTTTCTTTTTCTGACTTACTTCACTCTGTATAATAGGTTCTAGGTTCATCCACCTGCTTAGAACTGACTAAAATGTGTTCCTTTATATGGCTGATTATTATTCCATTGTTTTTCCATTTCCACTGTTTTTTTTCACTTTTTATTTTTATTGAGATATCTTTGATGTATAAAAATTGTACACATTTAAGGTATACAATTTGATATTTTGATACATGTATACATTGTGAAAGATCACCAGAATCAAACTAAATAACCTATACATCACCCCCTACATAGTTACCGGGGTGCGAGTATGTGTGATAAGATTTAAATTAGGACCTATACTTTTAGAAAATTCCAAGTGTACAATATAATATTGTTATTTATCACCACCATTCTGGTGCTGCAGAACTCCAGAATTCATTCACTTTCCTAACTGAAACTTTGTACAAGAGTACAATGATCTCATTTCCCTCTCCACCCAAACCCTGAAAACCACCATTTTTAAAAAAAAATTAATTGGAGGCTAATTACTTTACAATATTGTAGTGGTTTTTGCCGTACATTGACATGAATCAGCCATGGGTGTACATGTGTTCCCCATCCTGAAAACCCCTCCCACATACCTCCCCATCCCGTCCCTCTAGGTCATCCCAGTGCACCAGCCTTGAGCACCCTGTCTCATGCATCAAACCTGGACTGGTGATCTGTTTCACATATGATAATATACATGTTTCAACGCTCTTCCCTCAAGTCATCCCATCCTTCCCATCTCCCACAGAGTTCAAAAGACAGTTCTATACATCTGTGTCTCTTTTCCTGTCTCACATATAGAATTATTGTTACCATATTTCTAAATTCCATATATATGCCTTGGTATATTGTATTGGTGTTTTTCTTTCTGACTAACTTTGCTCAGTATAACAAGCCCCAATTTCATGCATATCATTAGAACTGATTCAAATGTATTCTTTATAATGACTGAGTAATATTCTATTGTGTATATATACCACAGCTTTCTTATCCATTTGCCTGCCAGTGGACATCTAGGTTGCTTCCATGTCTTGACAATTATAAACAGTGCTGTAATGAACATTGTGGTACACATGTCTCTCTCTCTCTCTTTTTTTTTAACTTTATTTTATTTTAATTTTTATTGTGTTGGTTTTGCCATACAATGACATGAAACCGGCATGGGTTTACATATTCTCCCCCTCCAGAACTCCCCTCCCTCCTCCCTCCCGATTCCCTCCCCCTGGGACATCTCGGTGCACCAGCCCCGAGCATCAACCCTGGGCTGGCAATTGATTTCACATATGATAATTCACATGTTTAAATGCCATTCTCCCATATCATTCCACCCTTGCCCTCATCCACAGAGTCCACGAGTCTGTTCTATACATATGTGTTCCTTTTGCTGTCTTGCATGCAGGGTTCTCATTACCATCTTTCTAAATTCCATATATATGCATTAGTATACTGTATTGTTGTTTTTCCTTCTGGCTTACTTCACTCTGGATAATGGGCTCCAGTTCCAACAACCTGAGTAGAACTGATTCAAATGAATTTTTTTTTAATGCTGAGTAACATTCCATTGTGTATATGTACCATAGCTATCTTATCCATTCGTCAGTTGATGGGCATCTAGGTTGCTTCCATGTCCTGGCTATTGTAAATAGTGTGGCGATGAACACTGGGGTACATGTGTCTCTTTCTTTCTTTCTTTCCTTTTTAATTTTCTTTACTTTATTGTGTTGGTTTTGCCATACAGTAACATGAAACCGCCATGGATCCACACATGCTCCCCCTCCAGAACTCCCCTCCCTCCCCCCTCCCAACTCCCTCCCCCTGGGACATCCCGGTGCACCAGCCCCGAGCATCAACACTGGGCTGGCGATTGATTTCACATATGGTAATTAACATGTTTCAATGTCATTCTCCCATATAATTCCACCCTTGCCCTCTTCCACAGAGTCCACGTGTCCATTCTATAAATCTGCGTTCCTTTTGCTGTCTCGCATGCAGGGTTCTCATTACCATCTTTCTAAATACCATATATATGCGTTAGTATACTATATTGTTGTTTTTCCTTCTGGCTTACTTCACTCTGGATAATAGACTCCAGTTCTGTCCACCTGAGTTGAATTGTTTCAAATGAATTTTTTTTTAATGCTGAGTAATATTGCATTGTGTGTATGTACCACAGCTTTCTTATCCATTCATCAGTTAATGGGCATCTAGGTTGCTTCCAAGTCCTGGCCATTGTAAACAATGTGGCGATGAACATTGGGGTATATGTGGCTCTTTCAATTCTGGTTTCCTCGGTGTGTATGCTCAACAGTGGGATTGCTGGGTCATATGGCAGTTCTATTTGCAGTTTTTTAAGTAATCTTCACACTGTTTTCCATAGTGGCTGTACTAGTTTGCATTCCCAGCAACAGTGTAAGAGGGTTCCCTTTTCTCCACATCCTCTCCATCATTTAATGCTTGTAGATTTTTGGATGGCAGCCATTCTGACTGGTGTAAAGTGATACCTCATTGTGGTATTGATTTGCATTTCTCTGATAATGAGTGATATTGAGCATCTTTTCATGCGTTTGTTAGCCATTTTTATGTCTTCTTTGGAGAAATGTCTGTTAAGTTCTTTGGCCCACTTTTTGATTGGGTTGTTTATTTTTCTAGAATGGAGCTGCAGGAGTTGCTTGTATATTTTTGAGACTAATTATTTGTCCGTTGCTTCATTGGCTATTATTTTCTCCCGTTCTGAAGGCTGTCTTTTCACCTTGCTAACAGATTCCTTTGTTGTGCAGAAGCTTTTAATTTTAATTAGGTCCCATTTGTTTATTCACGCTTTCATTTCTGATATTCTGTGAGGTGGGTCACAGAGGATCCTGCTTTGGTTCATGCCAGAGCGTTTTGCCTATGTCATCCTCTAGGATTTTTATAGTTTCTGGTCTTATGATTAGATCTTTGATCCGTTTTGAGTTTATTTTTGTGTATGGTGTTAGAAAGTGTTCTAGTTTCATTCTTTTACAAGTGGCTGTCCAGTTTTCCCAGCACCACTTGTTAAAGAGATTGTCTTTTCTCCATTGTATATTCTTGCCTCCTTTGTCAAAGATAAGGTGTCCATAGATGCGTGGATTTATTTCCAGGCTTTCTATTTTGTTCCATTGATCTATATTTCTGTCTTTGTGCCAGTACCATGCTGTCTTAATGACTGTGGATTTGTCGTATAGCCCAAAGTCAGGTTGGTTGATTCCTCCAGTTCCATTCTTCTTTCTCCAGATTGCTTTGGCTATATGAGGTTTTTTGTATTTCCATACAAATTATGAAATTATTTGTTCTAAGTCTCTGAAAACGACCTCTGGTAGCTTGATAGGAATTGCATTGAATCTATTGATTGCTTTGGGTAGTATACTTATTTTCACTATATTGATTCTTCCAATCCACAAACACGGTATATTTCTCCATCTATTTGTGTCCTCTTTGATTTCTTACATCAGTGTTTTATAATTTTCTATATACAAGTCTTTGGTTTCTTTAGGCAGAAATACTCCTAAGTATTTTATTCTTTTTGTTTCGATGGTGAATGGAATTGTTTCCTTAATTTTTCTTTCTGTTTTCTCATTGTTAGTGTACTGGAATGCCAGGGATTTCTGTGTGTTGATTTTGTATCCTGAATCTTTACTATATTGACTGATTTTCTGGTAGAGTCTTTAGGGTTTTCAATATAGAGGATCATGTCATCTGCAAACAGAGAGAGTTTTATTTCTTCTTTTCCAATCTGGATCCCTTTAATTTCTTTATCTGCTCTGATTGCTGTGGCCAACACTTCCAAAACTATGTTGAATGGTAGTGTTGAGAGTGGGCACCCTTGTCTTGTTCCTGACTTCAGGGGAAATGCTTTCAGTTTTTCACCATTGAGAATAATATTTGCTGTGGGTTTGTCATATATAGCTTTTATTATGTTGAGGTATGTTCCCTCTATTCCTGCTTTTTGGAGGGTTGTTATCATAAATGGATGTTGAATTTTGTCAAAGGCTTTCTCTGCATCTATTGAAATAATCATGTGGTTGTTATTTTTCAATTTGTTAATGTGGTCTATTATATTGGTTAATTTATGAATATTGAATAATCTTTGCATCATTGGGATAAAGACCACTGGATCATGATGTATGATCTTTTTAATGTGTTGTTGAATTCTGTTTGCTAGTATTTTGTTAAGGATTTTTGCATCTGTGTTCATCACTGATATTGGCCTGTGGTTTTCTTTTTTTGTGGCATCTTTGTCGGGTTTTGGAATTAGGGTGATGGTGGCCTCATAAAATGAGTTTGGAAGTTTACCTTCCTATTCAATTTTCTGGAAGAGTTTGAGTAGAATAGGTGTTAGCTCTTCTCTAAATTTTTGGTAGAATTCAGCTGTGAAGCCATCTGGTCCTGGGCTTTTGTTTTTTGGAAGATTTCTGATTACGGTTTCAATTTCTGTGCTTGTGATGGGTCTATTAAGATTATCTATCTCTTCCTGGTTTAGTCTTGGAAAGCTGTACTTTTCTAGGAATTTGTCCATTTCATCCAGGTTGTCCAGTTTATTTGCATATAGTTGCTGATAATAGTCTCTTATGATCCTTTGTATTTCTGTGTTTTCTGTTGTGATCTCTCCGTTTTCCTTTCTAATTCTGTTGATTTGGTTCTTCTCCCTTTGTTTGTTGATGAGCCTGGCTAATGGTTTGTCAGTTTTATTTATCTTCTCAAAGAACGAGCTTTTGGCTTGGTTGATTTTTGCTATGGTCTCCTTTGTTTCATTTGCATTTATTTCTGCCCTGATCTTTAAGATTTCTTTCCTTCTACTAGACCTGGGCTTCTGCATCTCTTCCCTTTCTAGTTGCTTTGGGTGTAAAGTAAGGTTATGTATTTGACTTTTTTCTTGTTTCCTAAGGTGAGCTTGTATTGCTATGAACTTTCCCCTTAGCACTGCTTTTACTGTGTCCCATAGGTTTTGGGTTGTTGTATTTTCATTTTCATTCATTTCTATGCATAATTGGATTTCTTTTTTGATTTCTTCTGTGATTTGTTGGTTATTCAGCAGTGTGTTGTTGAGCCTCCGTATGTTGGAAGTTTTGAATGGTTTTCTCCTGTAAATTATATCTAATCTCACTGCATTGTGGTCAGAAAAGATGCTTGGAATGATTTCAATATTTTTGAATTTACCAAGGCTAGATTTATGGCCCAGAATGTGATCTATTCTGGAGGAGGTCCCGTGTGTGCTGGAGAAAAAGGTGAAGTTCATTGTTTTGGGGTGGAATGTCCTATAGATACCAATTAGGTCTAACTGGTCTATTGTATCATTTAAAGTTTGAGTTTCCTTGTTAATTTTCTGTTTAATTGATGTTTCCATTGGTGTGAGTGGTGTATTAAAGTCTCCCACTATTATTGTGTTATTGTTAATTTCCCTTTTCATACTTGTTAGCATTTGCCTTACATATTGTGGAGCTCCTATGTTGGGTGCATTTATATTTATAATTGTTATTTCTTCTTTTTGGATTGATCCTTTGACCATTATGTAATGTGCATCTTTATCTCTTTTCACAGCCTTTATTTTAAAGTCTACTTTATCTGATATGAGTATTGCCACTCCTGCTTTGTTTTTGGTCTTTATTTGCATGGGATATCTTTTTCCAGCCTTTAACTTTCAGTCTATATGTGTCCCTAGGTTTGAGGTGGGTCTCTTGTAGACAACGTATATAGGGGTCTTGTTTCTGTATCCAATCGGCCAATCTTTGTCTTTTGGTTGGGGCATTCTACCCGTTTACATTTAAAGTAATTATTGATAAGTATGGTCCTGTTGCCATTTACTTTATTGTTTTTGTTTCGAGATTGTATACCCCATCCGTGTTTCCTATCTAGGAAAGATCCTTTAGCATTTGTTGGAACGCTGGTTTGGTGTTGCTGAATTCTCTCAGCTGTTACTTGTCTGGAAATCTTTTGATTTCTCCTTCGAATTTGAATGAGTTCCTTGCTGGGTACAGTAATCGGGGTTGTAGATTATTTTCTTTCATGATTTTAAGTATGTTCTGCCATTCCCTTCTGGCCTGAAGCATTTCTATTGAGAGATCAGCTGTTATCCTTATGACATTCCCCTTGTGAGTTATTTGTTGTTTTTCCTTTGCTGCTTTTAATATTTGCTCTTTAAGTTTGATATTTGTTAATTTGATTAATATGTGTCTTGGGGTGTTCCGCTATGGGTTCATCCTATTTGGGACTCTCTGGGTTTCTTGGACTTGAGTGATTATTTCCTTTCCCAATTTAGGGATATTTTAAACTATTATCTCCTCAAGAATTTTCTGATGGTCTTTCTTTTTGTCTTCTTCTTCTGGGACGCCTATGATTCGAATATTGGTGCGTTTAACATTGTCCCAGAGGTCTCTGAGATTGTCCTCATTTCTTTTAATTCCTTTTTCATTTTTCCTCTGTGTCTTGTTTATTTCTACCATTCTGTTTTCTACCTCACTTATCCTGTTGTCTATCTCTGTTATTCTTCTGTTAGTTCCCTCCAGGGTGTTTTTCATCTCATTTACTGCATTATTCATTGTATTTTGAGGCTTTTTCATTTCTTCTAAGTCCTTGTTAAAGCTTACTTGCATCTTCTCTATCTTTGCCTGCAGGTTATTGAACTGAAACTCCAATTTATTTTCCAGATTTTGGATCATTTTCACTATCATTTTTCAGAATTCTTTATCAGGTATATTTCCTTTTTAAAAATTTTTTTATTAGTTTTGCCATATAATGACATGATATCACCATGGGTATACATATACTCCCCCTCCAGAACCCCTCTCCCTCCTCCCTTCCTCCTCCCTCCCCCTGGGAAATCTCAATGCACCAGCCCCGAGCATCAATCCTGGGCTGGCGATTGATTACACATATGACAATTAACATGTTTCAATGCCATTCTCCCATATCATCCCACCCTTACCCTCATCCACAGAGTCCACGAGTCTATTCTATACATCTACGTTTCTTTAGCTGTCTCGCATGCTGGGTTCTCGTTACCATCTTTCTAAATTCCATATATATGCATTAATATACTGTATTGTTTTTTTTTTTGCTTCTGGCTTACTTCACTCTGGATAATGGGCTCCAGTTCCGTCCATCTGAGTAGTACTGATTCAAATGATTTTTTTTAATGCTTAGTAATATTCCATTGTGTCCAGAATTGAAAGAGCCCCATGTACCCCAATGTTCATCCCTTCATTGTTTACAATAGCCAGGACATGGAAGCAACCTAGATGCCCATCAACTGACGAATGGATAAGAAAGCTGTGGTACATTTCAAGTATATTTCCTATCTCCTCGTCTTTTGTTTGGTCTGGAGGACATTTATCCTGTTCCTTTACATGCTGGGTATTTCTCTGCCTTTTCATCTTGTTTATCTTTCTTTGTTGTCCCTTTATTGTGGGGGTTCCTCAATATGAGTGGGGTTGGATGTGTGGTCTGTCAAAGTTTCCTTGTTGCGAAAGCTTGCATGGTGTTCTGGTGGGTGGATCTGTGTTTCCTCACTCTAACATGCAATGAAGTGTCCAGTAAAGAGTTTTGAGGTTTCGGTGGGCTTGGAGTGACCTTGGGCAACCTGTGTATTGTAGCTCCAGGTTATGTTCCTGTGTTGCTGGAGAATTTACTTGGCATATCTTACTCTGGAGCTTGTTGGCCCTTGGGTCGGTGCTTGGTTTCAGTTTAGGTATGGAGACGTTTGATGCGCTCCTATTGATTAATTAACTCCTGGATCCAGGATTTCTCTGGAATTCTCGGAATCTGGGCTTAGCCTCCTGTCTTCCAGTAGCCTCAGGATTCCTTCATCTATGCAGTGATGATGGTAGAACGTCTAGTTTAGTGATGAGAAGTTTCTCCACAGTGAGGGACACCCAGATAGGTACTCAGAGTTACATGGCATGGAGCAGAGGGAGGAGATAGATAGAGGTGAACAGAAGGAGAAGAGAGGAATCAGATGGTGAGAGAATGGAGTGGCCAGTGATCACTTCCCTGTGTGCTCTCTACAGCCTGGATCCCTCGGAGATGTTCACAGAGTTATACCAAAAGGAGAAGAGGGAGAAAGGAGACAGAAGTGACCAGAGAGAGAAAAGAGGGAGTCAGATGGACAGAGACAGATCCAGCCAGTGGTCAGTTATCTCAGTGTTCTTCACAACTCGTATCACTCAAACAGATTCCCAGAGTTGGGTAGAGAAGATAAGGGTGAGGGGGATGATAGAGGTGACTTCATGGGGGGTGGGGAAGGAGAGTCAAGAATGGGGAGAGAGTAGTCAAGCCAGTGATCTCACTCCCGAATAACAATGGGTACTGAAGGTTGGATTCTTAAAGATACAAAGTTGATACCAAATACTAATAAGCAAAGATTAAAAATCTGGAGTAAAGATTGGATTCTCAAAAATACTTTATAAAAAAAGAAAGAAAGAAAAATAAAGAATAAAATAAAATAAGAAATAAAAAATTCAATTAAAAACAAAAAAAGGGAAAAAGAGGAGATATAAAAGGAAAGAAAAGAAATAAAATGGAAAATAAAATAAGGGAGAAAGAGGAGATTTAAAAAAGGAAAATAAAAATAAAGAAAATAAATAACGGGGTTACAGGAGACTTAAAAATTCTAAAAATTAAAAATTAAAAAAAATAGTATATAAAAGTTTTAAAAATTTAAAAGATGGTCCTAGTAAAATTATATCTAAGGCTTTCTCTGGTGCTGTTGCATACAGTGAGGCATCAGTTCATTTTCAGATAGTTCCTTGGTCCAGCTTGTACTTCTCATGGCCTCTAGACTCCTTTCTATGCAGTCTGTGCCAACTGCAGGGATTTAATCTGTTGCTCCTGTCGGTTCCAAAGCAGTTCCCTCTGCTTATTTTAACATCTTCTGTTTGCTGGTCTCTTCAGTGTCTATTCAGCGCTCTGGGTTTTGTCCCCGCTCCTGGCGAGTGCGCCTTACCCGCCCCCTCTGCTCAGGCTCTCGGTCGCCTGCCCGGCGCGGTTGGGGGCTGCGGCTTCTCCCTTCTCCCGGCCCAGCCACTCGGTTTTCTCGAGCTGGGCACACCTTCTCAGGTGTGTGGAGCGCGGATCTCTGGTGGCGTCCATCCAGAATCCCCAGAAGTCTTGGTCAGCACCCAATTCTGCCTGCGGTTTGGCAGCGGAAGCCTCGCCGGGGCTGCGTGGTGCCCGCTGCTCTCCCGCGTGGCCTGGGCCAATCGCAGCCCACAGCCGCCCAGCTCCTCCCAGTCGGCCCGCTTCTCGGACCGACTCCGTGCCGCCCTTTCTTCTGTGAGCAGGCCTGGTGGAGGCTCTTCTGTGGGAAAACTGCCCCGTGGTCTAATTTGCTATCTCTGGTTAGCTCCCTCAGTCTGCCCCAGGAGTTCAGATCCAGTCCTCTCCAAACTTCGCAGCCTGCCCCTCCCTGAGCAGTCCACACTGGCTAGTGGGGGATGGGGCGCCCGAGCCACTGCTCTGCTGGAAGTTACAGTTAGAGATGCAATCTGGGGGGCTTAATTATTTATCTGTTTTTACTCCCGGTTATGTTGCCTCTGAGATTCACCACAGATCCACTGGGGAGAATGTTTCCTGGTGTTCGGAAACCTCTCTCATTTTTGAGACTCCCTTCCTGGGACAGATCTCCATCCCTAACTCTTTGCCTCTCTTTTTACTTTTTTTTTTGTTTTTGTCCTACCTTCTTTCATGGGTAATGGGCTGCCTTTCCAGATGCCTGATGTCCTCCGCCAGCATTCAGATGTTGTTTTATGAGGTTTGCTCGGTTTTTAAATGTTCTTTTGGTGTATTTATTGGGGAGAGAGTGGTCTCCCTGTCCTATTCCTCTGCCATCTTAGTTCCCCTCCTCCTTTTTTTTTTTTCAATTCAGGTTTCCTTGGTGTGTGTGCCTAGCAGTGGGATTGCTGGGTCATATGGAAGTTCTATTTCCAGTTTTTTAATGAATCTCCACACCGTTCTCCATAATGGCTGTGGTAGTTTGCATTTTCACCAACAGTGTAAGAGGGTTCTCTTTCTCCACACCCTCTCCAGCATTTATTGTTTGTAGACTTTTTGATAGCAGGCGTTCTGACCTGCATGAAAAGGTACCTCATTGTGATTTTGATTTGCATTTCTCTGATAATGAGTGATGTTGAACATCTTTTTATGTGTCTGTTAGCCATCTGTATGTCTTCTTTGGAGAAATGTCTGTTTAGTTCTTTGACACATTTTTTATTGGGTTATTTATTTTTCTGGAATTGAGCTGCAGGAGTTGCTTGTATGTTTTTGAGATTAATTGTCAGTTGCTTTATTTGCTATTATTTTCTCTCATTCTGAAGGCTGCCTTTTCACCTTACTTATAGTTTCCTATAATCAAAAGCTTTTAAGCTTAATTAGGTCCCATATGTTTATTTTTCCTTTTATTTCAATTACTCTGGAGGTGGGTCATAGAAGATCCTGCTGTGATTTATGTTGGAGAGTGTTTTGCCTATGTTTTCCTCTAGGAGTTTTATAATTTCTAGTCTTACATCTAGATCTTTAATCCATTTTGGGTTTATTTTTGTGTATGGTGTTAGAAAGTGTTCTAGTTTCACTCTTTTACAAGTGGTTGACCAGTTTTCCCAGCACCACTTGTTAAAGAAATCTATTTAACAAGATGGTCTTTTCTCCGTTGTATATTCTTGTCTCCTTTGTCAAAGATAAGGTGTCCATAGATGTGTAGATTTATCTCTGGGCTTTCTATTTTGTTCCATCGATCTATATTTCTGTCTTTGTGCCAGTACCATACTGTCTTGATGAATGTTGTTTTGTACTAGAGCTTGAAGCCAGGCAGTTTGATTCCTCCCGTTCCATTCTTCTTTCTCAAATTGCTTTGGGTATTTGAGGTTTTTTGTATTTCCATACAAATTGTGAAATTATTTGCTCTAGTTCTCTGAAAAATACCATTGGTAGCTTGATAGGGATTGATTGCATTGAATCTATACATTGCTTTGGGTAGTATACTCACTTTCAGTCTATTGATTCTTCCAATCCATGAACATGGTATGTTCCTCCATATGTTTGTGTCCTCTTTGATTTCTTTCAGCAATGTTTTCTATATATAGGTCTCTTGTTTCTTTAGGTAGATATATTCCTAGGTATTTTATTCATTTCGTTGCAATGGTGAACAGAACTGTTTCCTTATTTTCTCTTTCTGTTTTCTCATTGTTAGTGTACAGGAATGCAAGGGATTTCTGTGTTTTAATTTTATATCCTTCGACTTTACTGTATTCATTGATTAGCTCTAGTAATTTTCTGGTGGAGTCTTTAGGGTTGCCTATGTAGAGGATCATGTCATCTGCAAACAGTGAGAGTTTTACTTCTTCTTTTCCAATCTGGATTCCTTTTATTTCTTTATTTCCTCTAATTGCTATAGTTAAAACTTCCAAAACTATGATGAATATTAGTGGTGAGAGTGGGCACCCTTGTCTTTTTACTGACTTTAGGGGAAATGCTTTCAATTTTTCACCATTGATTATAATGTTTGCTGTGGGTTTGTCATGTATAGCTTTGATTATGTTGAGATATGTTGCTTCTATTCATGCTTTCTGGGAGGTTTTATCATAAATGTTTGTTGAATTTTAACAAAAGTGTTCTCTACATCTATTGAGATAATTATATGGCTTTTACATTTCAATTTGTTAATGTGGTGTATTACATTGATTGATTTGCATATATTAAAGAATCTTTGCATCCCTAGGATAAAGCCCACTTGGCAATGATGTATGATCTTTTTAATATGTTGTTGGATTTTGTTTGCTAGATGTATGTTGAGGATTTTTGCATCTATGTTGCTCAGTGATATTGGCCTGTAGTTTTCCTTTATTGTGGCATCTTTGTTTGGCTTTGCTATTAGGGTGATGGTGGCCTCATAGAATAAGTTTAGAAGTCTACCTTCCTCTGCAATTTTCTGGAAGGGTTTTAATAGGATAAATGATAGCTTTTGTCTAAATTTTTGGTAGAATTCAGCTGTGAAGCTGTCTGGTCCTGGGCTCTTGTTTGCTAGATTTCTGGTTACAGCTTCGATTTCCATGCTTGTGATGGGTCTATTAAGATTTTCCGTTTCTTCCTGGTTCAGTTTTTGGAAAGTTTTTCTTTTCTAAGAATTTGTCCATTTCTTCCAAGTTGTCCACTTTATTGGCTGGTAGTTGCTGGTAGTAGTCTCTTATGATCCTTTTTATTGCTGTGTTGTCTTTCGTGATTTCTCCATTTTCATTTCTAATTTTGATTATTTGATTCTTCTCCCTTTGTTTCTTGATGAGTCTGGCTAATGGTTTGTCAATTTTATTTATCTTCTCAAAGGACCAGCTTTTACCTTTGTTGATTTTTTATGGTATCTTTTCTTGCTTTTGCATTTATTTAGGCCCGGATTTTTCAGATTTCTTTCCTTCTACTAACCTTGGGGTTCTTCATTTCTTCCTTTTCTAGTTGCTTTAGGTGTAGAGTTAGGTTATTTATTTGACTTTTTTCTTGTTTTTTGAGGTAAGCCTGTATTGCTATGAACCTTTGCTTTTAAAGTATCCTATAGGTTTTGGATTGTTGTGTTTTCATTTCCATTCATTTCTATGCATATTTTGATTTCTTTTTTTTATTTCTTCTGTGATTTGTTGGTTATTCAGCAGTGTGTTGCTCAGTCTCCATATGTTGGAACTTTACATAGGTTTTCTCCTCTAATTGACATCTCATCTTACTGCATTGTGGTCAGAAAAGATGATTCGAAGGATTTCAATGTTTTTGAATTTACCAAGGTTAGATTTACGGCCCAGTATGTGATCTGTCCTGGAGAAGGTTCCATGTGCACATGAGAAAAAGATGAAATTCATTGTTTTATGGTGAAATGTCCTATAGATATCAATTAGGTCTAACTGGTCCATTGTAGCATTTAAAGTTAGTGTGTTCTTGTTAATTTTCTATTTAGTTGTTCTATTCATAGATGCGAGTAGGGTATTAAAATCTCCCACTATCATTGTGTTACTGTTAATTTCCCCTTTCATACTTGTTAGCATTTACCTTAAATATTGTGGTGTCCCTATGCTGGATGCATATATATTTATAATTTTTATATCTTGTTCTTTGATTGATCATTATTTAGTGTCATTCTTTGTGTCTTTTCATGGCCTTTATTTTATTTTATTATGTTTTTTAAGTTTCTTTTTTTTATTGTTTTGGCCATACACTGTCATGATATCACCATGGGTTTACATATGCTCCTCCTCCAGAACCCCTCTCCTTCCTCCCTCCCCCCAGAAAATCTCGCTGCACCAGCCCCGAGCATCAATCCTGGGCTGGCGATTGATTAGACTTATGATAATTAACTTGTTTCAATGCCATTCTCCCATATCATCCCACCCTTGCCCTCATCCACAGAGTCCACAAGTCTATTCTATAAATCTACATTCCTTTTGCTGTCTCGCATGTTGGGTTCTCGTTACTGTCTTTCTAAATTCCATATATATGTGTTAATATACTGTATCGTTGTTTTTGCTTCTGGCTTACTTCACTCTGGATAATGGGCTCCAGTTTCGTCCATCTGAGTAGAATTGCTTCAAATGAATTTTTTTTAATGCTGAGTAATATTCCATTGTGTATATGTACCACAGCTTTCTTATCCATTCATCAGTTGATGGGCATCTAGGTTGCTTCCATGTCCTGGCTATTGTAAACAATGCAGCGATGAACATTGGGGTACACGTGGCTCTTTCAATTCTGATTTCCTCAGTGTATATGCCAACAAACACATGAAAAGATGTTCAACATCACTCATTATCAGAGAAATGCAAATCAAAACCACAATGAGGTATCACTTTACACTAGTCAGAATGGCTGCAATCCAAATATCTACAAGCAATAAATGCTGGAGAGGATGTGGAGAAAAGGGAACTCTCTTACACTGTTGGTGGGAATGCAAACTAGTACAGCCACTATGGAAAACAGTGTGGAGGTTCCTTAAAAAGCTGCAAATAGTCCTGCCATGGCCTTTATTTTAAAGTCTATTTTATCTGATATGAATATTGCTATTCCTGCTTTCTTTTGATTTGCATTTGTGTGCAATACCTTTTTCTAGCCTTTCACTTTCAGTCTGTATATGTCCTTTGTTTTGCATTGAGTCTCTTGTAGACAGCACATATAAGGGTCTTCTTTTTGTATCCATTCAGCCAGTCTTTGTCTTTTGGTTGGGACATTCAACCCATTTACATTTAAGGTAATTATTGATATGTAGGATCACATTATTTACTTTGTTGTTTTGGGTTCGAGTTTATACACCCTTTCTGTGTTTCCTATTTAAAGAAGATCCTTTAGCATTTGTTGAATAGCTGGTTGGGTGGTGCTGGATTCTCTCGGCTCTCGTTTGTCTGTAAAGATTTTTATTTCTCCTTCATATCTGAATGAAATCATTGCTGGGTACAGTAATCTGGATTGTAGATTTTCTCTTTCATCACATTAAGTATATCCTGCCATTCCCTTCTGACCTGAAGAGTTTCTGTTGAAAGATCAGCTGTTATCCTTATGAGAATCCCCTTGTGTGTTATTTGTTGTTTTTCCCTTGCTTCTGTTAATATTTGTTCTTTGAGTTTGATCTTTCTTAATTTGATTAATATGTGTCTTGGAGCGTTTTGCCTTGGTTTATCCTGTTTGGGACTCTCTGGGTTTCTTGGACTTGGATGACTATTTCCTTCCACATTTAGGTAAGTTTTCAACTATTATCTCCTCAAGTATTTTTTCATGGCCTTTCTTTTTGTCTTCTTCTGGGACTCCTATGATTCGAATGTTGGGGCATTTAATATTGTCCCAGAGGCCTCTGAGCATGCCCTTATTTCTTTAAGTTCTTTTTTTCTTTTTTCCTCTCTCCTTCATTTATTTCTAACATTCTATCTTCTACCACACTTATTCTATCTTCTGCCTCCATTATTCTATGTTGGTTCCCTCCAGAGTGTTTTTGATCTCATTTATTGCATTATTAATTATTGATTGACTCTTTTCTATTTCTTCTAGATCCTTGTTAAACATTTCTTGCATTTTCCCAATCATTGTCTCCAGGCTATTTATCTGCAACTCCATTTTGTTTCCAACATTTTGGATTATTTATTCTATACTCTCCTTTTATGAATTTGACTACTTTATTTTCTATATATGAGTGAGTTTATTAAGTATGTGCCTTTCTGTTTCTGGCACATTTCACTTAGCATAAAGTACTTCTGGCTCATCTAGTTGATCGGTGTTGTCACAGATGATAGTATTTCAGTCCCTATTATTATTGAATAATATTCCAGTGTGTAGGGAGGGAGGGGTATGTATCACCTTTTCCTTATCCATTCATTCATTAGTGGACACTCATGTTGCTTCCATAGTTTAGCTATTGTGGATAATGATACAATGAACATAGGCATGCAGATACCTCTTTAAAAGTCAGACTTCATTTCTTTAGGACATATACACACAGAGGTGAGGCTAGATTATGTAGTAGTTCTATTTTTCAATTTTTGAGGAACTTCCACACTGTTTTCCATAGTGGCAGCCCCAATTTACACTTCCACCAACAGTGTGCCAGTGTTCCCTTTTCTCCACATCATCATCAACACTTATTATCCCTTGTCTTTTTTTTTTATTGTTTTTGCCATACATTGTCATGATATCACTATGGGTTTACATATGCTTCCCCTCCAGAACCTCCCTCCCTCCTCCCTCCCCCCTGGGAAATCTCGCTGCATCAATCCTCCAGAGCATCAATCCTGGGCTGGCGATTGATTAGACACATGACAATTAACATGCTTCAATGCCCTTCTCCCATATCATCCCACCCTTACCCTCATCCACAAAGTCCATGAGTCTATTATATACATCTGCGTTCCTTTTGTTGTCTCGCATGTTGTCTCGTATTGTTGTTTTTGCTTCTGGCTTACTTCACTGTGGATAATGGGCTCCAGTTTCGTCCATCTGAGTAGAATTGCTTCAAAATAATTTTTTTTAATGCTGAGTAATATTCCATTGTGTATATGTACCACAGCTTTCTTATCCATTCATCAGTTGATGGGCATCTAGGTTGCTTCCATGTCTTGGCTATTGTAAACAATGCAGCGATGAACATTGGGGTACACGTGGCTCTTTCAATTCTGGTTTCCTCGGTGTAAAAAGCTACAAATAGACCTGCCATATGACCCAGCAATCCCTTGTCTTTTTTTTAATAGCCATGATAAGAAGTGTGAGGTTATATCTCATCAGAGGTTTGATTTGCATGTCCTCAGTGATTTGTGATATTGTGCACTTTTTTCATGTACCTGTTGGATTTGTATGTTTTGCTTTGAGAAATATAAATTTAAATTATTTTCCCATTTTAAAAATCAGGTTTCTGTTATTATTTTTGTTATTGAGTTGTATGAGTTACTGTATATTTTGGATATTAATCCTTGTAAGATATATAGTTTGCAAACATTTTCTCCTTTTCTGTAGATTGCCATTTTATTGTTTTGGTTGCTTCCTTTGAGCTTTTTAGGTGGTTCTAGTAGTAAAGTATCCACCTACCAATGTGGGAGATGCAAATAATTCAGGTGTGATCCCTGACTCAAGAAAATCCCCTGGAGTAAGAAATGGCAGGAAATGGAAAATTCCATGGGCAGAGGAACCTGGCAGGGCTACAGTCCATTGGTTACAAGGAATCATACATGACTTAGTGACTGAGCACACATACATTTTACTTTGCAGAAGCTTTCTAGTTTGATAAAAGTCTACTTTTCTATTTTCACTTATTGCCTGTGCTTCTTGCTTTCATAATAAAAAAATGCCAAGATCAATATCAAAACATCTTTCACTATGTTTTCTTTCATCTACTAGTTTTACAGCTTCAGGTCTAATACATATCTCTTTAATCCACTTTTAGTTGACTTCTATATGTCATATGAAGCAGAGTCCAGTTTCATTATTCTGCATTGGATAACTAGTTTTCCCAAAATAATTTATTAAAGAGCCTATCCTGTATCACTATGTGTTCTTGACATCCTTGTTAAAGATCAGTTGACCATAAGTGTGAGGATTTATCTCAGGGCCCTCAGTTCTGTTACTTTGTGGTTTGCCATGCCCTCCTCTGGGGGATCTTCCAGACCCAGGGTTCTAACCTGCATCTCATTGCCTATGTCTCCTGCATTGTCAGGCAGGTTCTTTACCACTAGTGTGCCACCTGGAAAGTGCCATTTTTCTATTAGGGATATTGGCCTTTAGTTCTGTTTTCTTGCAGTGTCTTTGTCTGGCCTGTGTTAGGATGATTCTGGCCTAAT
Source organism: Antilocapra americana (assembly GCA_007570785.1). NCBI lineage: Eukaryota > Metazoa > Chordata > Mammalia > Artiodactyla > Antilocapridae > Antilocapra > Antilocapra americana. The sequence continues at coordinate 926,342 of ML664179.1, forward strand.
AAAATGAATTTGGGAATGTTCTTTCTTCTTCTGTGTTTTGGAAGAGTTTAAGAAGGATTGCTATGAATTCTTATTTGAAAGATTGGTGGAACTCACCCACAAAGCTGAGAGGTGTTTGATTGCTACTTCAATCACCTTGTTTGTACTCCTCTGTTCAGGTTTCTATTTTCTCTTGATACAATATTGGTAGGTTGTATATTTCTAAGAATTTACTCATTTAATATTTTTTAAACTGTGTGTGTGTGTGTGTGAGTTATAAACACAAAAATATCTGGAAGGATATGTATTAAACTCTTAATGATCATATTGCTTGGACTACAATTAGAAAGAGGTGGGAGGGGACTTTTGTTTCAATTTCTCTATCATTTAGTTTATTACAAAATTATACCCCCATACTGTTAAAACATATTTTAAAACCACAGCGTGTAATGAATGCATAAAGACTCAACAGGCAGATTACTGATCTTCATTCAATGAGGAACAAGTTAAGTCCTGCACAGATAACCTGGGAAGGCTGATACATCAGACCTAAGCCACCAACTTCCTCTCCTTTAGGAACACTTCGTCTTGCAGGCTGGCCAGTGTCCTCCAGAGTCACTTGACTGACAGAATCTTGAAACTTCCTACTTGCCATGTCCATGAGGAAGATTTATTTGCTGCTAATGGCAACTGTTGGTGCAGCCTGGAAAACTGGCCCACCTCTGTAGGGCAGTTCTGCTTCAAATTAGGGAAAATAACTTCATATACCCTTTAGGGAAAATAAAAGAGCCAAATGAAGCCAGAGCCAGATGGGCACTGAACTTATTAAAGCCATGATTGTTACCAGAAAATAATTGCAGATACGTGTGGGTATTTTAATATGTGTATGTATTTTATGACACACACCATATCCCTGAAATATCAATTATAGGTCTGTCTTTCCAACTGTTTTACAATTTACTTTACAATTTACCCTTATGTAGGCTGGCTGTGGGATGCCTCACATCTTTTATTGTTACATTGTTGTTCTCATTATTGCATTATTGCTTTTTCCTCCTGCCAGGTGCAGCTCATCCACTATAACCACGAGCTATATACCAATGTCACAGAAGCTGCAAAGAGCCCAAATGGATTGGTGGTAGTTTCTATATTTATAAAAGTAAGTGTGTTGCATTCCTTCATTCTTCTCTTCTTACCATTTCCACCACAATCAGAATATCAGTCTATAGTCCCACTGAATCTTAGAAAAATAGCAAAATAACCCAAGCTGCATAGATATTACCAAAGGGAAATATCTATGTCCAATATTTATGTCATGAGATTTATGAAAAATTAAGACCCTTTCAGTTAGATGTAAAAATGGTGAGTTCAGGGCACTGGGGCTTGAGGATCCAGGTAGTTTCTGTCCTGGAGAGAAAAATGATGCTGGACCCAGGGGTAGGTTTTAGGTCCCACTCAAAGGCAATCAGTCCTGGGTGTTCATTGGAAAGACTGATGTTGAAGCTGAAACTCCAATACTTTGGCCACCTGATGCAAAGAGCTAATTCATTGGAAAAGACTCTGATGCTGGAAAAGATTGAGGGCAGGAGGAGAAGGAGACAACAGAGGATGAGATGGTTGGATGGCATCACCAACTCAATGACCATGGGTTAGGGTGGACTCCAGGAATTGGTGATGGGCAGGAAAGCCCGGCATGCTGCGGTTCATGGGGTTGCAAAGACTCAGACACGACTGAGTGACTGAACTGAACTGAACATGCAGAAGAATCCGAAGGAATCAATGAAAGGGGAGATGGTTTGTCACTGATACCCCCGAGGATTAAAGAGCTGTCAATCAGATGACCCTTGGAAAAAGAAAATGTGAGACGTCGCTTCCCTCCAGGCACTGCACTAAACAGTTCCCTCCAGCTTTCAGGAATTACTCTAAGTATCATCTTTCCCTACCAGTTTACCTCTCTCATGTAAACATCCCTGTGAATAATTGAGAAAATTCACCAATACTGGCTTTATGACATTCTTGGGTGGCTCCACATCTCCTTATAGTCATCATCAACAATCGACTTCCAACAAATAAAAGTTTACATTGTTAAAAAATTATACAACTTTTGACAGTTGTTGAGTGAAACAGGTTTGCAAGTTAAAAAAGAAAAAAGAAAGAAATACCTGTCACCAGGCACTGGGAAAGGCTGCCAACAGGACTTATCCTTTCACTATAGCCAGTGGATTATGGGAAAGGCTACCACTATAGCTGGATCTCTTGAACCCCTGGCCATTGGCTTCCTTGTGCACCTCTTCACTGGCTGGACTGTATCTATTGCAGCCACTGATCCCCCATGTACCTGCCTTTGCCAGGGCTCCTGTGACCCAGTGGTCAGGCCACCTCCACACCCTGTCCTCACCAGATCAGGCCTGAGTGCTTTGGGGAAGCCTCAGGAGCAGACCTCTGTGAGAGGCCAACATGCATAGGAGGGGCTAAAGTCTTAGTTAAAGCCCAAGAATAGAGTGACTAAGGAAGAGGAATGAAAATCTTATGTAGTTGCACAAGACACAAATTAAATCCCCATGATCACCTTGATAAACTCTGAGTGTGTGGAATATATGAATGGACAATGAGTGTTCCCACAACTGAGACCAGTCGATGGGGTCAAGTACATATGATGGTTGGGCCAGGTCAGAGTCTGAGCTGCCCACACATTGTCCACAGCAAGTCCAAAAGCCTACCTAGAGAATACCAGGGAAAGCAGAATTTGGCTGGGGATCAGAGTGGGGGTAAAAACACTGACAGATGAGACAACAGGAAAAAATTCTTATTGCTATTTTTATATGTTCTGTTCTGTTGCTGCTTTCATTATTTTTAATGCAATTTTAATTTTTCTATTTTTACTTTACCTTTCAATTGTTTTGTGTTCTTTCCTTGTTTTGTTTTTAACATTTATTTTACTTTATTTTCAGTTTGTATTCCTCTTTGGTTTTCTTTCTTGGTTTTCTTGGTTTTGTTTTCAATTGCTCTCATTTTGTTTTTAGGTTGTGTTGTTTGTCTGGTTGCTCTCTGGTTTCTTATTTTCATTTTTTTTTTGGTATGTGTGTATGTCTTTTAATTTTTATTTTTCTTTTACCATTTATCTTGGGTTTTATTTCTTTCTTCATTTGTTTTCCTCTGTTAAAAACTATTGTTCTTTGTTTCTGTCTTAGGTTTTGCTTGTCTATTTTCTTTCCTGACCCTTTTTTTATTGCACTGTGTGGCTTGAAGGATCATGGTTCCCTAACCAGGGGTTAGGCCTGAGCCTCTGAAGTGGGAGAGCCAAGGCCAGGACATTGGACCATTGCAGAATTCCTTCTTATTGTTGTTCAGTCACTAAATCATGTCTGGCTCTTTGCAACCGCATGGACTGCAACACCCCATGCTCCACTATCTTTCATTATCTCACAGACTTTGCTCAAATTCATGCCCATTGAGCCAATGATGTTATCAAGCATATTCTTTACCATTGCACCACCTGGGAAATCCCAGCGAATTCTGAGACCCAGGGAATATTAATAGGCAAGATCTCAACAGAAAATCTCCACCTTGACTCCAAGGTGCTTAATATGTCATGCATATTAATAAGCATAACTGGAACACAAACCCACCTATTAGCAGATAGGCTGTCTAAAGTGCTAAGCACACAGATATACCAAAACACATCACATGATGTGAGCCTGCCTATCAGAGGGATGAGACTCAGCTCTATCCACCAGAGCACAGGCACCAGTCCTTCCCAGCAAGAAACCTACACTAGCCATTGGAATAACCTCATCCACTGGGGGCAGATACCATGAGCAAGAGGAGCAATAGTCCTACAACCTGTAGAAAGGAGACTTCAAAGACAATAGGTTAGACACAATGAGAAGATTAATAAATATGGTGAAGCTGGTAAAAACACAATATCAAATAAATGAAGAGGAAATAGACAATCTATCTGAAAAATAATTCAGAGTAGTGATAATAAAGATGATCCAACTCTCAGAACTAAACTTGGAGGCATGGACAGAAGATAGATGAAGTGTTTAACAAAGACCCAGATGAACTAAAGAACAAACAGTAACGAACAACACAACAACTGGAATTAAAAACACACTAGAAGGAATCAGTAGCAGGATAAATGAGGCAGAAGAAAGGATAAGTGACAAAGAAGATAGAAAGGTAAAAATAACTTCTTCAAAGCAGAATAAAGAAAAAAGAATGAAAAGAAATGAAGACAGCCTCAGAGACATCTGTGACAATGCTAAACACAATAACATACAAGTAATAGGGGTCTCAGAAGAAAAAGAGATAGAAAAAGTGTTCTAGAAAATATTTCTAAAGATTTATAGTTGAAAACTTCCCTAACATGGGAAAGGAAATACTCACCCAAGTCTGGGAAGCAAAGAGAATCTCATACAGGATACAACCCAAGAAGAAACACACCAAGACATATATCAATCAGACTAACAAAAATTAAAAGAAAAATAATAAAAGCAGTAAGGGAAAAACAATAAATAACATATCAGTGAATCCTAAGGTATCAGCTGATGTTTCAGCAAAAACTCTGCAGCCCAGAAGAAAGTGGCAGGACATATTTAAAATAATGAAAGGGAGAAACCTGCAACAAAAATTACTCTATCTAGCAAGGATATCATTCATATTCAAAAGAGAAATCAAAAGCTTCACAGATAAGCAAAAGCTATGAGAATTCAGTACCAACAAACTAGCTTTATAAAAATTGCTGAAAAAAACTTCTCTAGATGCCAAGCACAAGAAAAGAAAAAAGAACTAAAAAGAAAAAAAAACCAACACAATTTAGTAAATGGTAAGAGAAACACACATATTGATAACTATCTTAAATGTAAATAGATTAAATGTGTCAGAAAAAATACATAGATGGCTGAATGGATTCTTAAAAGACTGTTTATGTACTGTCCTCAAGAAGTCCACTTCAGACCTAGGGACACATACAGACAGAAAATGAGGAGAAGGAAAAATATATTCCATGCAAATGTAAATAAAAAGAGAGTAAGAATACCAATATTCATATCAGAAAAAAATATAGACTTTAAAATAGCAACTATTACAAGAGACAAGGAAGTGCACTACATAATGATCACAAGATCAACCCAACAACTGTAAATATTTATGCATCTAATATAGGAGCACCTCAATACATAAAACAAATGCTAACAGCCATGAAAAGGGAAATCAGTAGTAACACAATAATAGTGGGATACTTTAGCATCCCATCCTCACCAATGGAATGATCATCCAGACAAAACAGTTAATAAGAAAACAAAGACCTTAAATGATACATTAAAACAGAGACTTAATTGATATTTTGGGGACATTACATGTAAAAGCAAAAGAATACGCTTTTTTTTTCACACAAAACATTCTCTAGGATAGGTCATATATTAAGTAACAAATCAAGTCTTGGTAAATTTAGGAAAATTGAAATTGCATCAAGTATCTTTTCCAACTACAGTATCATAAAATAAAGATTCAGTTACAGGAAAAAAATAAAACAGTAAAAAAAACAAACACATGGAGACTAAATAATATGCTACTAAGTAGCCAAAAGATCATTGAAGAAATCAAAGAGCAATTTATAAATACTTAGAAACAGATGGCAATGAAAACACAACAACCTGAAACCTATATGATGCAGCAAAAGCAATTCTAAGAGGGAAGTTAATAGAAATGTAATCCTACCTCAAGATTCAAGAATAATCCCAAATAAACAACCTAATTTTACAACTAAAGCAACTAGAGAAATAAGAAAAAGTTAGTAGGAGAAAAGAAATTTATGAAGGTCAGAGAAGAAATAAATGAAATAGAAATGAAGGAAACAATAGCAAAGATCAATGAAACTAAAAGTTCATTGTTTGAGAAAATTTATTTTTAAAAAAAATTGATCAGCCTCAGCCAGATTCCCCAAGTGGAAAAAAGGGGAAGGGACTCAAGTCAATAAAATTATAAATGAAAAAGGAGAGATTATTAAATAAAATTAAATCACTTAAATTAATACAACTGACACTGCAGAAATACAAAGGGTCATAAGGGACTACTACAAACAACTATATGCCAATAAAATGAGTAATCTGGAAGAAATTAACAAGTTTTGTACAACGTTCCAAGATTGAACCAGAAAGAAACAGAAAATATTACCAGACCAACCACAAGTAATAAAAATGAAACTCTAATTAAAAATCTTTCAATAAACAAAGCCCAGAACCAGATGAATCCTATCAAGCATTTAGAGAGGAGTTAAAGTCTATTGTTCTCAAACTCTTCCAAAAATATTGCAGATAGAGGGACACTCCTAAACTCATTCTACAAGGCCACTATCACCCTGATAACAAAACCAGACAAAGATATCCCCAAAAAATCAACCCAATATTAACAATGAATATAGACATTGTGATATTCCTCAACAAAATACTAGCAATCTGAATCCAACAAAATGTTAAGAGGATTATACATCATGATCAAGCAGGGTTTATCCAAGGGATATAAATATTCATCAGTATATGCAAATTGATAAACGTGATAGAACATATTAACAAATTGAAAAATAAAAACCATGTGCCCCATGTGATCATCTCAATAGGTGCAGAAAAAACCTTTGGCAAAATTTAACACCCATTTATGATTTTAAAATAATCTGCAGAAAATGGACATAGACGGAACATACCTCAACATAATAAGGGTTATATTTGACAACAGTCCTGCAAACAAACTTCTCAATGGTGAAAATTTGAAAGCATTTCCTCTAAGATCAGCAACCAGACAACGGATTATCTTCTCTCACTATTATTATTATTCAAAATAGTCTTGGAAGTATACTAGTCACAGCAATAAGAGAAGAAAAAGAAATAAAAGGCAGGACTATTTGCAGCTTTTTAAGGAAGCACCACACTGTTTTCCATAGTGGCTGTACTAGTTTGCATTCCCACCAACAGTGTAGGAGAGTTCCCTTTTCTCCACATCCTCTCCAGCATTTATTGCTTGTAGATATTTGGATTACAGCCATTCTGACTGGTGTAAAGTGATACCTCATTGTGGTTTTGATTTGCATTTCTCTGATAATGAGTGATGTTGAACATCTTTTCATGTGTTTGTTAGCCATTTTTATGTCTTCTTTGGAGAAATGTCTGTTAAGTTCTTTGGCCCACTTTTTGATTGGGGCGTTTATTTTACTAGAATGGAGCTGCAGGAGTTGCTTGTATATTTTTGAGATTAATTGTTTGTCCGTTGTTTCATTGGCTATTATTTTCTCCCATTCTGAAGGCTGTCTTTTCACATTGCTTATAGTTTCCTTTGTTGTGCAGAAGCTTTTAATTTTAATTAGGTCCCATTTGTTTATTCGTGTTTTTATTTCCAGTATTCTGGGAGGTGGGTCATGGAGTATCCCACTTTGGTTTATGTCAGAGAGTGTTTTGCCTATGTTATCCTCTAGGAGTTTTATAGTTTCTGGTCTTATGCTTAGATCTTTGATCCATTTTGACCCAGCAATCCCACTGCTGGGCATATACACCGAGGAAACCAGAATTGAAAGAGCCACGTGTACCCCAATGTTCATCGCTGCATTGTTTACAATAGCCAGGACATGGAAGCAACCTAGATGCCCATCAACTGACGAATGGATAAGAAAGCTGTGGTACATATACACAATGGAATATTACTCAGCATTAAAAAAAATTCATTTGAATCAGTTCTACTCAGATGGACCGAACTAGAGCCCATTTTCCAGAGTGAAGTAAGCCAGAAGCAAAAACAACAATACAGTATATTAACACATATATATGGAATTTAGAAAGACAGTAACGAGAACCCAACATGCGAGACAGCAAAAGGAACGCAGATGTATAGAATAGACTCATGGACTCTGTGGATGAGGGAAAGGGGGGGATGATATGGGAGAATGGCATCGAAACATGTTAATTATCATATGTCTAATCAATTGCCAGCCCAGGATTGATTCTCGGGGCTGGTGCATCGCGATTTCCCGGGGGGGAGGGAGGAAGGAGGGGGGAGGGAGGGGTTCTGGAGGGGGAGCATATGTAAATCCATAGTGATATCATGGCATTGTATGGCAAAAACAATAAAAGGGAGAAAAAGAAAGAATGCAGGGCTTTTACCAGGATATTGTCAGTATCATGGGAAGTAGTCAAACAAACTGTTCTTATAACTACAGTTCAGAATGGAAATCTTTCCTTCCTGGACTGTCAAAGATTGAGGGCTCTGTTTCACCTGCTCTTGGTAACATTTTTCCTTCTGTTGTCCATTCACCCCTGCTTAAAGAGATAAAAGCCATTAGTTCCATAAAATATATTTCTTTTTTTAAAGTTAAAATAAAGAAATAAAAGGAATCCAAATTGAAAAAAGTAAAACTGTCGTTGTTTGCAGATGACATGATACTATTCATAGAAAATCTTAAAGATGCCACCAGAAAACTACTAGAGCTAATCAATGAATTTAGTAAAGTTACAAGAGACAGAATTAATACACAGAAATCTGAACCCTATCTGCCAACAATGGACCATCAGAAAGAGAAATCAAGAAAATAATCTCATTTACCATTGGAACAAAAACAATAAAATACCTAGGAATAAGCCTCCCTAAGGGGGCAAAAGACCTATATGAAGAAAACTATAAGATAGTGATTAAGAAAAATCAAAGATGGCACAAACAGATGGAAAGATATGTCATGTTCTTGGATTCAAAGAACCAATATTGTGAAAATGACTATATTACCCAAAGCAATCTACAGATTCAATGCAATTCTCATGAATACACTGATGGCATTTTTCATAGAACATAGAACAGAAAATTATACAATTTGTATGGAAATACAAGAGGTCCCAAAAAGCCAAATCAATCCTGAGAAAGAAAAACAGAGTGGGACATTCAGGCTCCCTGACTTAGATTATAGACAAAGGTTCAATCATCAAAACAGTATGGTGCTGGCATGAAAAACAGAAATGCAGATCAATAGAAGAGGATAAGAAAACCAGAGATAAACTCACACACCTATGAACTTTGTCACGAACCTTGTCTTTGACAAAGGAGACAAGAATACACAATGGAGAAAAGATAACTTCTTAAAAAATGGTGCTGGAAAAACTGGACATTTACATGTAAAATAAAATCAGAACACTATAACACCAACTACAAAAATAAACTCAAAATGATTTAAAGACCTAAAGGTAAGGTAGGATGATATAAATTCTTAGAGGAAAACATAGGCAGAATACTCTCTGACATAAATTGCAGGAGGATCTATTTTAAGCCACCTCCTAAGGTAATAAAAATAAAACAAAAATTAATCTTTGGGCTTTCTATTTTGTTCCACTGATCTATATTTCCGTCTTTGTGCCAGTAGCATACTGTCTTGATGACTGTGGCTTTGTACTATAGCCTAAACAAAATAGAAAGCCCAGAGATAAATCCACACACCTATGGACACCTTATCTTTGACAAAGGAGGCAAGAATATATAATGGAGAAAAGACAATCTCTTTAACAAGTGGCACTGGGAAAACTGGACAGGCTCTTGTAAAAGAATTAAACTAGAACACTTTCTACCACCATACACAAAAATAAACTCAAAATGGATCAAAGGTCTAAACATAAGACCAGAAACTATAAAACTCCTAAAGGAAAACATAGGCAAAACACTCTCTGACATAAACCAAAGCAGGATCCTCTATGACCCACCTCCCAGACAAATAAACAAATGGGACTTAATTAAAATGAAAAGCTTCTGCACAGCAAAGGAAACTAAAAGCAAGGTGAAAAGGCAGCCTTCAGAATGGGAGAAAATAATAGCAAATGAAGCAAAAGACAAAGAATTATTCTCAAAAATATGCAAACACCTCCTGCAGCTCCATTCCAGAAAAATAAACAATCCAATCAAAGAGTGGGCCAAAGAAATAAACAGACATTTCTCCAAAGAAGACATAAAAATGGCTAACAAGCACATGAAAAGATGCTCAACATCACTCATTATCAGAGAAATGCAAATCAAAACCACAGTGAGGTACCACTTTACACCAGTCAGAATGGCTGCCATCCAAAAGTCTACAAGCAATAAATGCTGGAGAGGATATGGAGAAAAGGGAGCCCTCTTACACTGTTGGTGGGAATGCAAACTAGTACAGCCACTATGGAAAACAGTGTGGCGATTCCTTAAAAAACTGCAAATAGAACTGCCATTTGACCCAGCAATCCCACTGCTGGGCATACAAACCGAGGAAGCCAGAATTGAAAGAGACATGTGTACCCCAATGTCCATCACCACACTGTTTACAATAGCCAGGACATGGAAGCAACTTAAATGTCCATCAGCAGACGAATGGAGAGAGAAAGCAGTGGTACATATACACAATGGAATAGTACTCAGCCATTAAAAACAATTCACCTGAATCAGTTCTACTCAGATGGACGAAACTGGAGCCTATTATACAGAGTGAAGTAAGCACAAGACAGCAAAAGAAACGCAGATCTATAGAAGAGTCTTTTGGACTCTATGGGAGAGGGCAAGGGTGGGATGATATGGGAGAACGGCATTGAAACATGTTAATCATCATATGTGAAATTAATCGTCAGCCCAGGTTTGATGCTCAGGGCTGGTGCACTGGGATGACCCAGAGAGAGCGAATCGGGAGGGAGGTGGGAGGGGGGTTCTGGAAGGGGAACACATGTATACCCATGACAGATTCACATCAAGGTATGGCAAAACCAACACGATAATGGAAAGAAAATTAAAATAAATAAATAAATAAAAATTGAAATATAAAAACATAAATAAATAAATAACATCTGGGACCTAGTTAAAGTTATAAGCTTTTACATAGCAAAGGAAACCATAACAAAATGAAAAGACAACTTTCAGAATTGGAGAAAATATTTGCAAATGGAACAATTGACAAAAGATTAATCTTTAAAATATAATTTATACATTCAATATGAAAAACTCAAAAATTGAGCTGAAAATCTAAACAGATATTTATCCAAAAAATACATATAGATGGCCAACAAAGCCATGAAAAGATGCTTAGCATCACTAATTCCTAGAGAAATGTAAATCAAAACTACAAACATGTATTACCTCACATCAGCCAGCCTATCATTAAAAAATCTACAAATTCATTGTAAAGCAATTATTTTTCAATGAAAAATAAATTTTTAAAAATTATACAAACAATAAATACTGGAGAGAGTGTGGAGAAAAGTAAACCCTTTTGCACAGTTGCTGTGAATGTAAATTGATACAGCCACCATGGAAAACCATATGGGGGTTCCTTAAAAAACTATGAATAAAACTACCATATGACCCAGCAACATTACTACTGTTCTTATACCCAGACAAAGCCATAATGTGTCCTTTTGAGGACATATACACCCCAGTGTTCATTGTAACGCTATTTACTATAGCCATGAAATGAAATCAATCTAAATATCCATCAACAGAGGAATAGATAAAGAATATGTGAGATATATAATTTGTATTTAATATACAATGTGCTATTACTTAGCCATAAAAAGGAACAATACTGGATCATTTGTAGAGACTATCATACCTAGACAGTGGACCTAGATAATGGACCTAGAGATTATCATCTAGATAATGGACTTAGAGACTATCATACAGAGCAAAGTAAGTCAGAAAGAGAAAAACCAAATATCATGTATTAACACATATGTGGTATCTAGAAAAATGGTATATATGATCTTGTTTGCAAAACAGAAATAGAGACACAGTTATAGCATACAAATGTATGGACACCAAGGTGAGAAGGAGGGGTTGGATGATTTGAGAAATTGAAATTGACATATATACACTATTGTTGCTATATATAAAATAGATAAATAATGAGGACTTATTGTATAGCTCAGGGAATGCTACTTAGTGAGTGCTCTGTTGCGACCTAAATAGGAAGGAAATCCAAAAAATAGGAAATATATACATATGTATGGCCACTTCACTTTTCTATACAGTGGAAACTAACACAAAATTGTAAAACTCCAATGTAAAACTGCAATACAAGATATACTCCAATAAAAATGAATTTTAAAAAAGTTCTCCTACTCTGGGCCTGCGAATGTTCCTTGATTAGATTTCATTTCTGCTCCCTGAGATAATTAACTTGTTCACAATCCTCTGAATCCCTTAGTTCTATGAAATATCTGTTACTCTCTTTCAGATTTCTATCCATAGAATGTTAGAAGTCCAGAAATCTTAATTCTTTTTGAACTATTGCAATTCCTTTTCTCCAAGCACGTAGTTCTTTTATTGGTATAGTGGACTTTAAAACTTCATGAATTGTCTATGAATCTGATGCATATCTACTCTATATAAGTCCTAATCACTACTTCTGAAGTAATGAATTGCATCCAATTTTTTTTTTTAAGGACAGGGCTTTCTCTACTCTGGTTGCAGCAAACTCCTATAGGGAAAAAATAATGTCCTTAGGATTATTAGCAACCTATTTGTCTTGCTGAGGACTCATATTTAGCTTAGAACTTTTAGAGGTATTACAAAGGGTCTTCTGCCCAAGTTCCTGTAGATGAAAATTTTGCCAAAAATGTTCTATGTCATAATTTGGTTCACCATTTTTTTCAGTCTCTACTAACAGGTGCCTCATTGTTTTTTAACCTCCATCTATAGCTTGAATTCAAAGCTAATATTAAATATGTACAAATTATTATGGAAACAAAACCTAAAATGGGCAACTCCCACTTTCAGATACCATTTTTTGCATCAATTAGCTTTTGTTGTTTTATTTATATTCTTAATATTTGTTTTAAACAATAAACATTTCTAATTTCCTTAAAGAAGAAGAAGAAGAAGCTGTTTTTCCAAAAGGGGAGAGTACACTGTAGCAGTTCTAAAATTTGGCAGTCATTGTGCTAGCTCCTTGGGAAGTTTTAGCCAGACCATGAGAGGAAGTGCCCCAATCAGAACTTCAAATCTGATTACAGTCAATAGAAATTCAGCATTTGGCACTAGGGATTTTTAACACAGCTCTCATGAAGACATTATCATCACACAGAATGGGCACAGGGGCAACACCAGACACTCCCCCTTGCTCCTCATGAGCATCACCTTTTACAACAGGCACTTTGCTCTGTCTGGTCATGCAGCCTCCTAACTTCCTCTCCCTTACCTGGGTCAGATTAAGACTCTTTGTAGTCCCAGGAGAGCTGAACCCTGGACATACAGCTGCCACTGACCACCAATCCTACCTCCTTTTGCTTGTCACTGGCAAATATAGAAAAGGGCTTTTGACCAGGTAAGTATGATTTTAGGCTTTCCTAATCCTAATAAAACTTCCCAAAGGAAATTGGTATTGGTACAGACAGATCCTTCCAATCCCTTCTCTATACCTCTTGGCATCATCACAGACCCTGTTATAATAAACAATAGATTCCTAAATGCAAGGCACTGAGGCATGTACTTTACATGCATGTTTTACCATTTAACCCTAATAATAAACCTGTGGGGTGGGCATCAGTGTCCCTAAGGAAAATAGTACAGAGAATGTTTGACATTACATCCCTGTTCATGTAGCTCATAATAATACATTCAGGAAAGGAACCCAGGTCTTGCTTGACTTTGATATTGACATTAATGACCTTGTTCACAGAGCTGGAAAGGAGAAAAGAGAAAACAACATTTAAAAACTTCCCCCACCACATCCCCATGCTGCCCACAAACATAGTACAAATACCTATATCCCTCAACCAACTCCAATTATGACATTGATAATTTCTTGTTATGTTCAACTTGGGACATACTTACTCTTATGCAGCCTGGAGGCATTTCACAATATTATGCAATACATATCCAAAGGCTCACATCTCCTGTAACTTTCCCAATGCCAGGCCTTCTGTGAGTAACTCTCGTGACCAACATGGACTGACCAACAGCCCTTGAACTTTGGTGAGTGCCTCAGCCTTGGCCACTGACAATGCCTCAATTAACTCAAAGTTTCAGAGTCAGTGAAATGTCATCCTGGCAATGTGGGCACATTTCAGCTGACAAGGTGATTGATTTGCCAGAAGTGAGCCTTCTAACTGAAAACTACTGGAATGTTTCACAAGCTTCTGTAGAAACACTCATTCCACTGAGATTACTGACACAGGCCCTGATTGTTTCCCTGTGGGTTATTGAGAGGAACTTTTGCCCCAGACCCTGAGATCAGTAAAAGTATTGTCCTCACTGTTGCATCTTCTTAGGACAGTTTGGCCCTTAGGGATGCTTCCATTCTTTCCCAGAGAAAACCTCAAGCCTTCAGGCTGGATCTCAAAATAAGCTATAGAATTTCTTTGTCCAACATAATCAACTCCCAGATGCTCCACAGTGAATCATCCAAGCTGTGACTTGCCATTCACTCATTCCCAAACTGATTGTGCATGGGACACAGGCCAGACTTTTCTGGGCACTGATACCTAGAAATGACATGAACAAAGACTCTGGCACTTTTCCCCTCCTTCTGATCTTGCTACCTCCACTTCCCAGTTCCCTGTAAGATAAGCAGTAACAGAAATTTAGAAGCTCCGTATCTAGGTCACCTGAACCCTTGAGATGTCAATCGGCCAAAATCTGAGTCATAAAAGGGTTGGGATTGTTTGTTAAAATAAGAGATTCTTTTATCTGTGGGTTTTACTTATCTCTGTCCCCTCCTAATCCCCCATCTTTCCTCTAACCACAGGGAACAGAGATTTGGCTATGATTGCTGTTCAGTCACACAGCATTAGCTTCCTATTTAAGTGCATATATACCAAGTACATATTTTATCCTCTCACCCACATAGTCAACACACTAGAGCCCACAAAGTGTCTGTGTGCACTTTAGAAATTTGTCAATTATTTTCAATCAGCTCAGAAGGGTATAGTCCTAATGTTAGCTCTGCCCTGACTCACCAGATACCAAGAACCCAAGGCATCCAATTAAAGGACATGGCAGATTCTTTACTTAACAGGACAATCTATTTTTGACTCTCCTTTCATGGGTTGCATCAGCACAAATACTCTGGGTACTCTTTGTCTTTCCCTGTGTACTTGGATAACTATCCCCTTCCTAATATGTCACTCCCTACTCTCTACTTAAACCCCCCTGATGGTTCCCTATTCCTAGAAAATAAACTTTAAATGCACTAATATGACATTCAAAGCCTGGCATGAGCTAGCCCCTTCCTACCTCTCTATTTTTACCTCCCATCCTTCCTCCATACTCTCACTTTCATCTACCCTGTAATGCTTCCCTAAGAATGACTAGTTCTCCCATGTCTATGTGTGCACAATATGTTTTTCCTCACCCTTTCTCCTTTTCCACTGAAGCACTTTGTTAACTTCTGCCTACCTTTTATTAATATTTTCATCCCCCCCCCCAGGTTTCTGATTCATCGAACCCATTTCTTAATCGAATGCTCAACAGAGATACCATCACAAGAATAACATATAAAAGTAAGTTTGGCTGAATTTTCTATATAGCAACTATTCTATAAAGGTTAGTCCTGTTTGAAGGCAAAAAGCCAGAACTGATGATCTCCAAGGGTCTCTTTCAGCTTCATGATCATTCAATTCTGTAGAAAATCACTCTGGAGAGTCAGAGTTGGCTAAGAAACAGCTCATTTCAAGCAGAAACCCCCAGAGTGTCTTTTTCATCCATGCCTGTCTAAAGCAATAATGATTATTATGATGATGGTCATCATTATCCCGTGGATTGGTAATGAGCTGGGAGACTCTACTAGCTGACAGACTCCACCATATCAGCTGGACACATTTGGGGTTTTGCCAATTATGTGATTGAGAAAGCATTCACCAGGTGGTTTGATTCAACTTCAGCACATTCCAAGGCCCTCAGCTGGACCACATCTCCCCCTCTGTGTCACTGGGTCTCCCTCTCAGGTGAGACAAGATGGCATTTTTCTTCATTTCCTTGTGCGACACAATGAGCTATAGAATTCTGTCCAGTTTCCTTGGGTTTCTAGAGTGTTTTATTCCCTGAATCTGTAAGCATAAAAGAGATAATGGTGCAAAGTTGAAAAGAGTAGAGTGAAAAGGATGCCACTGTCTTCTGCAGCAATCCCAGAGGTTGCAGGACTTGGCGAAATTTATGGAAATAGTATACACCAAAGGATTAAAGAAAATAATACAGGAAAAAATTAACTAATTAGAAGTGAGCAGGAAAGTGGGATCTTGTCCTTAAGCAAGGGGATTCCTCACTTTGTTTCCTGCTTTGTAAAGAAGTTGAAATTCAGTTTCTAAGGTCCTTCTAAATCTAGGATTTTGAATCTGATATTTGTAAAAGTAGCAATCAGTACACAAACATTCTGACACCCCACATCCCCTTGGCATGTCCTCACTTGGTGGAGGACACTGCTATGGATGGTAATGTGGAAAGACAAAGTGAATGCCTTACAGATCTCACCTAGGATTGCTGGAGGAAGAGTGTGGAGAACACTTCTCTTGTTCAATTATTTATCAATTCAGCAAGCATGTATTTCATGCCTGCCTCATGACAGCACCAAGCGAGGCTCTTGGAATATAAAGATGGGCCAGACACCAGCCCTCCACACACAGCACTCCCATATGAAGAGTTTAGGGATTCTGGGGGTAAGGAATTAACCTGGAGAATCAGCTAGAAGAAATATCTCCAAAACCATCCCACTCTTCCTCCTAAGTACCCATAAGGTCCTCTTTAAGCTCAAACTTAGATTGCTCAGCAAAGGGAGATATTTCTGTGTTGGGTTGCAAATAGATTTTGTAACTGCTCATAAGATTATTAGCTTTTTTAACTTTTTTATTAAAAGAGCATGCAAGTTAAATAAAATACTTTCAAATAATCTTGAATTTTCAGTTTAGAGACCATGGAAAACCATCAAATTACACTTTAGACCCCAACACGAGATTGTCAGCTGCATCAGCCAGTAGTAAAACTTTGCACCCCACCCCACCTCACAGCTCTAAGCT
This sequence comes from Antilocapra americana, assembly GCA_007570785.1. Lineage (NCBI taxonomy): Eukaryota > Metazoa > Chordata > Mammalia > Artiodactyla > Antilocapridae > Antilocapra > Antilocapra americana. The sequence goes on from ML664179.1 coordinate 943,312, forward strand.
GATTAATGTTAAGTGATGTGGCTGCTTCCAAAGATAAAACCAGTCATACGGATTTCTGCTATGGGAAGGTGGTCTTTCACATGAACAAGTATCAATTCTGCTGAAAATAGGGGCTGGGAAACCAGGGTGACAGATCTTATTGGAAAGAGCAATGAACAGCAGTTCCATGGCTGAAGGGAACCTCAACTTCATCTATTTCAAGTGAGGTGTTCCTGCTGATTAACCTCCATTGGGTCTTTAGGAAGTGAGAAAGACAGCCTTAGACAATAACTGAAGTGGATAGCAATGTTAAGACCAACAACCTTCATTTATCTGTTTACTCACTCATGTTACAAATATTAAATCATCCTGAGTGCCAGTGAATAGAGAAATCAATAGAACATGTTTTGTGTCCGTGAGTCTCTCACTCTCTAGTCAGGGAGACAGACATATAATGGCGTTTCTTAAAGATTTGTGTAAAAAGTACAATGTTTTAAAAATAGAAACAGAACTCTTGGGATCATAGAAAATCTGCCTAAAATTCATGGCAGAGTTTTAAATAGGGATTGCTATTCAAATAAGTACTAAATAGATGAACAAACATTTGGTGAGGAAAAACAGAAAGAAAGAGAGGGAGGAATAGAGGAAAGAAGGGAGAGGAAGAAGGAGGTAAAGAAGAAGGGAGAGAAAGAAGGAGAGGAAAAGGAAGGAAAGAAGGAAGGAAGGAAGGAGTGAAGGACGTTCCAAGCAGCATACACAAATGCAAAGAGAGGACATAAAGGCCTCTGAAGAGTTCAAAAATTTGCCTTCATCAGCTCTTCCACTGCACGAACAAGTGAGAATGACCTAGACACTGCAATGCCTAGGACACGTGGCTGAAAGGGATGGATTTTCTCAGGAGAAAAGGGCCAACACTCTTCTTTCTAGCTAATCACCTAGAGGCAGTCAGCCTGTGGAAATTTGGCCAAACAAGGGAGCAACAAGTAAGTTTCTGAAACAGGAGTAATGCCTGAGGACACAGCCAGTGGGTGGGAAACAGAAACCTGGAAAGTCCCTCCAGGGGCTCTGCAGGAGACAGCAGGTTATGCTGGCATTTTCCCATGAACTTTGGTAGACAATACCTCCTGCTCAGGGGCACCTACCAGAGCCCTCTGGTTTCATGCTTTTAAGCAAGCAAGAAAGAAATGAATCCCCACCCCTCCTAGCTACTATCCAACCACAATACTCAGGAACACCTAACCTTGGCCCCTGACTACCCTCACAACCAACCCATTCTTCTGCTGCTACCCAGAATTAGACTCCAGTATAGTGTCAATCTACCACACTCACGCAGATGTGTACATGCTCTGCTAACTGATTCAGCCTCAGGAACATGGAAGTAATACTAGCTAAGCATTTTCCATACTCCAGGCTCTCTGCTAGAGCTTCACATGCAGCACCTCACCTGGTGCTCACATAGTCCTATTCCCAAAACAGGTATTAATAGCTATCTCGGTTTACCGATGAGGAAAGCAAAGCTCTAAGTAGTGAAGCCCTCTGCCAGTGATACACATTTAGTGAGTGGCTCTATTAGTCAGCAAATTTTGCATAATGAACAAACATTCAACAATAGGCATTGGTTTCTCACTGCTGCATCTGTGGGTTGGTTGAAGTGACTCTATAAATCTCCCCATCAGATTAGGTCAGATAACATGGCTTTCCTTTGTCTAGGATCAAGTACTTCTCATGGTGGTAATCAGAAATGTGTGATGTTGCTTCAGGCCTAGTCTTAACTCACACCCTGTCACTTCTACCCACTGTTCACTGTTCAAAGCAAATCACATGGCCAAGCCCAACATCAAAATGCTCCCATAGATTTTGGGCTGGGAGGGGAATGAACATTTCCTGAACAATAGTTTTCTCATCCATAGTGGGATAGAAAGGATTTTAGCATAGGTCCTCCCAGGGATGTTCCTAGGCTCATTATTTCCTATTGTCTTCCTCCCTAAGGGCAAGGAAAGCTTAGCCCTGGGGTCTTAAAACTAGTTGTAAATCTAATACTCTCACATTACATGAAACTTCTCAGCTTGTTCTTCTCTTAATCCCAAATTTAGTTCAGCTGGAAGAGATTTCTCTTTGCTTTTTGCCAATGTCCCCACTTTGGAAGGGTCATAAACTAAGCACAGAACTTGTGGGCAATTTCTTCAGGCTCATACCATCTTAAGATCCTCCAACTCCTGCTTCTCCTTTGGCATGGGGCTACTGGTGGAAATCACTGTCATTCAAAGGAAGACAGTGGCATCGCAATTATTGGACACATACTGAAACCAGAGGAGACATAGAGATTGGTATTAGGTGGGGTCAATCTTCCCCATAAGTCTTTCCTTTGGAGATGTTTCATAATGAAAGGTCAATCTAAGACTCAGCGCAGAGAGTGACATGATCTCCTGGCAAAAGGATCACTATTTGCTTGGATGAAACATTCATGGGTGAGAAGGGAGTCAGAAGTTTCAAATATGTTAAGCTCAAGATGGGCCTCAAAGAAGTATAGAGTAGGCAGCTGTATATATGAGTATGGATTTCAGGAGAGATAACTACAGAGATAAATTTGGAAGTACTTGGATTCAGATAGCATTTAAACCTGGGTGAGATCATGGCAGAGAATAAATAGAGAAGAGAGGTAGACATATCCTCATTTTTTAAAGAACAGCTCAGATTCCTATGATTTAAATCATTTGTAAATATAGTTTTTAAATTCTACCCTGGAAGAGGCTCTTGTATATCTGTCTCATCAACTGGTTCAAGAGGTGTAAAGGGGCAGGTGTTAGCATGGAATCATGGGGTAAAATCACCATAAAATGGCAGCCAGTAGGCACACTATCCATTTGCTTGACTTAAGCATACATTAGATGACTAGGGAGAAAAAAGGAATTATGCAAAATCATTCTGTTGAGCCAGTTGAGAAAATCTATGCCAGTAATCCATAAAAGTAGGAAACAGGAGAATATTGCCAAAAGGACTGTGAATTTTGGAAGCCAAAATGCTAGTAAAAGCTATAGTATATAGGCCTATATTACCACACTATACTTACAGGACTCAATATGTTCTGGTGAAGAGATATAGAACTAAGCAGACCTCGGCTCCTAGCTCTACCATATCTTTACTGTATAACTTCAAGCAAGTTTCTTAACCTCTCTGAGGTAATTTCCTCATCAATGAAATGAGAATACTAATACTGATATTGAGAGAGTTGAGGAGGGTTAAATAAGGTAATGAGTCAGTTGCCTGGATGAAGACTGGTATAAACAAGGTGCTTAATAACATGTGTTTCTCTATTATCCCTAGGTATGTTTTGGTCAAATCTAGTTTCTTGGGAGGTGAGAGAAAGGTCAATATAATACTAAATAAAATTATATTCAAGGTGAATGCAACACAGGGCACATAAGCGACATAGCTTATTTACTCAAATGAACTCCAGCTCATGTGTGGGGCCCATGCAGTGGCTGGTAATAGCCTAGTGAGCTTCTACTTTCTTTGAAAGTTTGGATTTCATAAGTCTGAGAAAATCTTATAACCCACTCTCACTAAACTAGACTGATGATCAGGGAAAAAAAAAAACAGCCTAAATTAGTTTCAGGCTGACTTTGGAAAGTCTTTTAAAGAAAATCTACACAGCAGCAGAATCTGAGATATCAGCACAACGGTATTTTGGAAGCAGATTGTTACCCTGATACATGGGTTAAATCCATTAACATAGCCTCTTGCTTCTGGCCTTCCCTCTCTACCCCCTCCCCCCACACACCTGTCCTCAAATGTGGATTCAACACAGAAGCTAATTATAGTTTCAGAAAAACCTTAATGTTATTTTTCTTTATTCTAGAATCATGCCTGGAATGCCCCTCATTGTGTAGTCTCCTTCAGTCCCTCCTCCCCACCACCCTTAATAAATTAAAATACGATAATAGCAGCATGCTAGAGTATCAATATGGTCCAAGTGCAAGCTTGGTTAAACAAATCACATAAACCTTTAATAAAGATGTGTCAGATGCTTCCTTTTCTTATTCAATACGTTCAACTTCATATTGTATGGCCAAGCCACCATCAGAGAAAGCATCATTAAGTGAAAATCTTATGCTATTCCTCTGCCTAAAACATTTTGGTGGCTCCATATTGCCATTACTACTACTAGAGCAAAAAAATATAAACTTTTTTTTTTGCTTAAAGTGATTATATTTGGTGAACTGTTTATTCCTGAAGCCTATCCTGACAGTCTTCTGGAATCTGAAAAGGACTATATATATATATATATATATATATATATATATATATATATATATAT
>ML664179.1:947618-961888 GCA_007570785.1 Antilocapra americana
TATATATATATATATATATATATATATATATATATATATATATATATTATCAGTAATAACCAACATTTTCTCAAGAAACCTAATTCTTAAGTCTTCTTTTTTTCTTTAGATGATGCATATTTACTACAAGGACTTAATATAGAGGAACTATATCCAGAGACCTCTAGTTTCATTACTTATGATGGGTCCATGACTATCCCACCCTGCTATGAGACAGCAAACTGGATAATAATGAACAAACCTGTCTATATAACCAGGATGCAGGTGAGTTTCTCTGTGGTCTTTTAGCTAATGGGGAAGATGATGTGAAGACTGGCTGGGTTTTTGGAGTGCTTATTGTATTTACTTGCTTGGACTGCTTTAACAAAATACCACAAATTTGGTGACTTAAATGGAAACATATTACCTCACAGTTCTGGAAGCTCTAAGTCCAAGATCATGCTGTTTGCAGAGACGTTTCCTTTAGAAGAAGTAAGGAGGAATTTATTCTATGCTTCTCCCCTGGTTTCTAGTGGTTTTCTGGAAAGCTTTGCTATTCCTTAGCTTATAGAAGCATCACCTCAATATGCCTTTATCTTTATATGGCATTCTCCCAATGTCTGTGTCTCCTTGTCCAAATTCCCCTTAATAAGAACATCAGTCAAATGGGATGAGGGCTTACCCCAGTTAGTCATATTAGATGAGGGCCCACTTGAATAACCACATTTAATTACATCTATAATGATCTTCAAAATTAAAAAAAAAAGATCATGACATCGCATCCCATCACTTCATGGGGAAACAATGGAAACAGTAAAATATTTTATATTCTTGGCCTTCAAAATCACTGCAGATGATGACTACACCTGTGAAATTAAAAGAAACTTGCTCCTTGAGAGAAAAGCTGTGGCAAATCTAGAAATCATATTAAAAAGCAGAGATATTACTTTGGTGACAAAGGATCATATAGTCAAAGCTATGGTTTTTCCAGTAGTCAGCATGCATGTGAGAGTTGGACCATAAATAAGGCTGAATGCCAAAGAATTGATGTTTTTGAACTGTGGTCTTTAAGAAGACTCTTGAGAATTCCTGACACTGCAAGGAGATCAAACCAGTCAATCCTAAAGGAAATCAATCCTGAATATTCATTATAAAGACTAATGTTGAAACTGAAACTTCAATACTTTGGCCACCTGATACAAAGAACTGACCCATTGGAACAGATCCTGATGCTGGGAAAGACTGAAAGCAGGAGGAGAATGGACAACAAAGGATGTTATGGTTGAATGGCATCACCAACTCAATGGACATGAATTTGAGCAGTCTCTGAGAGATGGTAAAGGACAGAGAAGTCTGGTGTGCTGCAGTCCATGGGGTCACAAATAGTTGGACACAATTGAGCAATTGAACAACATAAGGACCCTATTTCCCAATGAGGTCATGCTCTGAGGTACTGAGGGTTAGGATTCTAATGTTTGCATCTGGGGGGTACACAACTAAGCTCATCACACCTATGTTTAAGGAATTAGCATCTGGAAAGACTGAGCTTGAAATAATTATAGATGTGCCCTACCTGCCTGAGTGAGAAAGGAATCAGTGTTAGTTCCCAAAGTGTGCTCTACCAACACTAGTATTCAAAAAGCAGATGAGCAAAATGGATGATATTGTCAAATATGTTTGAAAAAGTTGTACCTAAAAAGAGCTAAATCAGTTTCATTGCTGGAGGACTTCTCAGGACCTTTAGAATGATAATATATGTCTATCTCCAATAGGAGGCAATATGATGTGTAGCACTTCATAAACATATTTGAAAGTAGGATTTTTTAGAGCTTCCCACAATACTCCTTGGGCTAGCAAGAATTTCTCAGAACTGTATGGAAATCAGGGAATCTAGCTTCTGAGATCAGCTTTGTTAATGGATAATTATGTATCCCTAAAGCCTGTGGCCCCACTTCTGTGAAGTGAATTATCTTCTTTATAATGAGGGGGTAAAGTACATGAGTCTATCCTGTGATTGTGAGGGTCTATAAATGCTCAGAGGAAACACAAGCAAATGAAGCAAAACCAAACCCTTTTATAGGACAGGTACTCACAACCTGACAACTCTTCGAACAACTTGAAGGGCCTGATGCTATCTGTATTTACTGGGCTATTTTAATGAGAAGCAAACCCTTTGGGATAGCTTGAACTTAGAAAGAGGATTTACTCATGACATCCTGGGTCATCTTATGGAATTTAAGATCAGAAATTGATGTCAAGGATTCATTTGAATCAGAACTGCAGAAGCCCTTTCTCTCTGCACTCTCTTGCTCCCTCTTGAACAATGGTTCATCTTCCTCTGTGCTAGAGAGTTTGCCTTAGTTTTGCAGTCCCGAGTGGAACATGACTGAAGACATTTCAATCCAGCTCTTGGTCCTGATAGTCACAGAAAAATAACTTAATTAATCCAGCTTAGTTTAGCTTTGACTCGTGGATCAGTCACTATAGTTTTGATAATACTCGTATCAGAAAATAATTTCCTTAATTACTCAGCTTCAGGGTGTGAGAGGGAGAAGAGTCTCTGGAGAACACCCATCTTGGGTTCCTCCTTTGACAGTGTGTCATAGGACAGAAAATAATCATTGACTTGTCCAGAGGCACACCAGGAACCAGTGAGCTTAAGGTGAGACTCTCACCAAGCATGGAGGCGTCAGTGGGTTGTACCCACTGAACCCATGGATCAGGGTCTGTGAAAGGCTCAGGTATACTTTCCAACACAGCTGGCACTGCCCAGGTTGGCCATGGTCTATGTACTCTTGCTTCTTCCCTACTACATGTAAGAGGATGGGTGGATCTCACAGCTGTTTCTCTCCCCTCAGATGCATTCCTTACGCCTGCTCAGCCAGAATCAACCATCTCAGATCTTTCTGAGCATGAGTGACAATTTCAGGCCTGTCCAGTCACTCAACAACCGCTGCATCCGCACCAACATCAACTTCAGTTTACAGGGGAAGGATTGTCCAAACAACCGGGCCCAGAAGCTTCAGTATAGAGGTGGGTTCAGAGGGCAGTAGACACAAGTCATTCTAGTCTTCTTACTTAAACCTACTCTGAAAGGTTTTGAACTATCTCTCTTTATAGGAATCATGATTATAAGTGATATTTTCATGGTGCTTTTCTATTGAGAAAGTTTCTATGTCATAATCAGAAACACAGATCAAATCTTTAGATCTTGTCTGACACAGACAAGATAGCATTTTTATTGTCATTTTACAGAAGAACCCAGAGAAGCTGATTTCCCCAAAGTTATGTGTTAAAATAGGACAACTAGAAGCACTAGAGATTTTAGTTATATACAAATAGATCCCTTTTCCCCTAAAGGTGAGCAAATAACTCTAGATACCAGGTGATTTGGGCCCAATGAGATATGTGTCTGAATACATCTTTTTCCAGTGTTTTGTGTCTAGAAGTGATTAGAGTTCCTACTAAAGGGGGTATTCAAGGTGCCTCCCACCTTCTATAACCCTCTAGTCCATATCCAACCCACTCTCTTCCCTTCTACAAAGTACCTATTGATCATTGTTGTAAACTCCCAATACGGAAAGGAAAGTAGAGATGAGTCATGGAGATGTCCTCGACTAGGAGATAGGACACCAGAGTTCCATGCCTGGTTCTGACACGGACAAGCCAAATCATTTACTCTCTAGCCCTGGATCCCATGACAGTCTATATCAGCTACATCATGCTTTGTTGTGAGGAGAAAATGAGAGGCTGGATAGGGAAGTCCTTTGTAATGATAATGTGTTGCTTGAATATGGAGGCTGTGGATTTTGCCAAACAACTTTAAGAAGCAGCTACCGCTACTAGTCTCCACCAGATCGCTCCAACTTCCCCCAAATCTCTTTAACTTTCTCTCTCTTTCAGACATATCCAGAGTACTAAAACTATAATTTCTGTTTCTTTCCAGCCAGATATACTCAACTCATTCATTCATTGAGCCTTCTCTTTATTCAACATCTATTTATTATGCACCTATTATGTTCAGGGCTTCCCTGGTGGCTCAGCTGGTAAAGAATCTGCCTGCAATATGGGAGACCTGGGTTTGATCCCTGGGTTGGGAAGATCCCCTGGAGAAAGGAACGACAACTCACTCTAGTATTCTGGCCTGGAGAATTCCATGGACTATACAGTCCATGGGGTAGCAAAGAGTTGGACATGACTTTCACTTATTATATGTCAGGCACTTAGCTAGTGATGAAGAAAGACATGACCTTATCCCTATAGAACTTATAGTCCAAGAGTGGGATCAGCTAACTTTTTCTGCAAAGGGCCGGATGAGAAATATAAGCTTTGTGCTCTGCTGTACTCTGATGTTATAATGTGAAAGCAGCCATAGAAGATATGTAAATAAATGGGTATGACTGTTCTAATAAAACTATATTCCCAAAAGCAATTCACAGCTGGATTTGGCCTGTGGGTTTTCATTTGCCCACCTCTGATCTAGAGCAACACCATCCACTATAGCTTCTTGCCACAATGGAAATGTTCTGTGTCTGCATTGTCCAATACGGTAGCTACTGGCCACAGGTGGCTATTGAACATTTGAAGTGTGGCTAGCATGAAAATGCAACTAATAGTTTTAATTAATTTATGTATATATTAGCCATATGTAGCTAATGACAATATTATCAGATATCTCAGGCCCAGAGTTTTATAAGAAGGTGGAGAGGATAGCTGGGATACATACAAGTAAGCAGACATTTAAAAACTATCCCTTCCCCTTTGGAGTAAGCTTCTCAACCTGTGTGCAAATGCATCAAGTTATGCCTTCTTTTGTGTTCTTTGTTTTGTTATATTTGTTTCTTTCTCTTTCTTTCTAGTAAATGAATGGCTCCTCAAGTAGGGAACCAAGCCAAGAAGAATTCCACCTCAGTGAAATGCTACGACTGTGAATTGATGTAACCTAAAATGTTCCCCTTCTTTCTTCTCTCCTTCCTTCCTTCAAGCCTCATTCACTCTTTGGATTGGCCCTTCCTTCATGGAAAGTGTCTGAAAAACCTTGGCAGAGAAGTACATCTCTTACAGACACTCACAAACACACACACAAGCACACAAACATACAAATATATCTACATACAAACACACTGACAGCACCCAAGATGGGAAGTCAAGTTTCAGAAACAAAAGGCTCATTCATAAAAGGTTTTAGAATAAAATAACCAACTAACCTGATTACACTTTTGATACTGTTTTCTGGAACAAATAAATCTACCCAATGAGACCTTTCAGTCTTTGTACATACAAAATTCTTCTGAGATAGAGGAGAAAACACAGCTCCAACAGCATCAAGTGGACTTTGTTCTTTGCATCAAGTAATCTTAGATAGTGTCCTAAGATCCTTTAAGGGTGCTGTTAACAGGTGAGCCAGGGTAAAGTTGGCCAAGGACACATTTCTAGATTATGATTCTTCTGTTTACTCGACAATTTAAAAAGAAAAAGGACAGACATTGAAGAGATACACATTGTGTGTGTGTGTGTGTGTGTATATATATATATATATATATATATATATATATATATATATATATATCACCACAGACTATTAAAAAATGGAATTATTGCTCCTCTTTGTCATATATCTATACTAGGATTTGCCAAAATCAGATTGATACATTGCTGTTTCTTGTTTTCCAAAGGTCATACATTGTGTTTGGTTATTGTTAACAGCTCAATAAATGTGTTCAACAAGTTAATTTCATTTTTCTTGCTTTGATCTCTTCTCCTTCCTTACAGGCTAGGCCCTGTCTTCATACAACTGCATTCTTACTTTTACTTGTTCCTTCATCTATGTTTTGTTAATTTGCAGCCAGTTTTTACTAAATCTGTGGCAATCAGGAATGCATTTGATAAGCTAAGCATAATTTTAATTCCACTCCATGGCTTGATCATGCATAGGAGGTGATCTTCATCCTGAGATAGCAGGCAACAGGTTTTTTGCATTTAAAACTTCTACCCCCATGCCAATGATGCTCCCTTGAAGGAATGCACTTTGCCTTGTAAATTCTTGGGTAAGAGGTGTCTTTTCTCTCCAGGTGCAACTGGATCTCACTAAGTACAAATGAATGCCTTTCTTTTCTTGTTTATAATGGTCACTCACTGTGTTTGGTTACTGTCAAGAAATCAATAAATGTGTTTAACAAGTTACTCAGTACCCCTGTCTGAGTTTATTGAAGAGGACGTTGTTCTCTGCTGAAGACTCTGAGTCCTGCTGTGTCCACAAGCAATTGTATTATGGTCAGCAGGGCAGCTGAAGCTGCCAGAACAGTCCATCTGTTTATATTCCTAGAGCAAGATAATTAATACCTTGTTGAGAAAGCATATAGGCTTAGCTGCTGGAAAGGAAGACTTGGATGTTCATCCAGAGGCCAAATTAAAAATAAATTTCATGTCTCATTTCTGTTATAGCCTACAGAAAGTGGGAAACCACAGACATGTATGATCTGTGCACATGGGAACATTCACAAATATATATCAAAAACTTCAGCCAGGTAGCTAGGTTTGCTGATGAGAAAAAAAGAAACCTCCCATATATTTCATATTTGAAATAACTCACTTAATTGGATTTTTTAAACATTTTTCACCAAAATGATGATAGATTTAACCAAGATAACATGTGACCCTATATCTAAACATCACTTTTTGCATAAAACCAGATCTTCCTGCAAATATTTAGGGTGGGAAAATGGTAGTCTTTCTCTGTATGGCTTGCTGCCTTCCTCTGAGTCAAAATATTCTTTAGATTGCAATGAAAAGGCATAATAAATTGTATCAGCCAGGCCTGGCTTCAGATCTTCAGTGTACCATTTTGTCTACTTTCTGTGTGATCCTAGGCAAGTTGCTACTACTCTGATATGTAAATTGGAGATCCCAATAACTGGCTCTATGAATTAAGAGGCCTTAAATGCTACATAGATGATTAAAGCAACTCACACAATACCTGCGATGATTGTTTTATAAATAGTGCCTATAGAGCATGTGTGTGGCCTACCTATTAAAGGTTTTTCTGCACCGTACTGTACTTTACCCTCCAGTGAGGGGTTAGCATCAATCACAAAAAAGGCACCAAGTTAATAGCAAATGACAGCAATATATACCCAGCATTCAGCACATAGGTAAGTGCATATAGTATGTTGGGGCAAAAAGGAAAGAGTATCAGCGAGAAAGGAAGATAAGAGGCTGAGTTTCTAGGCCTTGTTCTGTTACTAGCATCTTTTGTGACTTTGGGCTAGTCAGCTGCCCTCCCTGAAAGAATGTTCTTGTACATAAGTGATTTGGATACAGTGATCTCTCACAGACTTACTATTATTTCTTCACTCTTGTCTCTTATTCAGTTATCAGTACAAAGAGGAAAAAGGGAAATCTGATTGTCATCCCTTGAGGGTCCCTGGGCAAAGGCAGAATTTCACTCTGGCCAAACAGAACTCAGAAGAAAGTGAACTAGCCTGTCTCCCACCTCTTAAGCCCATCCAAAATGTCCTTTCTCCCACTCACTGGGTTTTCCAAACTATGAAATGGAAATTGGAGTACTTTGCCTTCAAACCATATAAAAGTAATAAAGATTAGCTAGATTTATACCACTTTAAAAAGTGAAGAAGAAGAAGAATTTTTAAAAGCACCAAAAGCCCATGACAGCTGGCTTGATAAAGTCGTCAAGGAATAAAAACACATTTTTCATTTTCAGTCTATGATGCCTGGGAAGGTCAGGCAGTGATGCTCCTGTGCTCTTCAGTGTGTGAAGGCCAGCTGGTTTTGCCCAACGAGCCACAGGCTTACAGGGACCTTCCTTTCCCCTGAGAAGTTGGACACAACTGAGCAACTAACACTTTCACTTTCACTCCTTCTGAGGAAGATAATTAGACATTTCAGGAAAATATATGTTGAAACTCAATCCCCTCCTTAACAAATAGAAGAGGGAGGTAAATATACACAGAAGATAACTCTGAGAAAAATGTATGAAAAAAGTAATTTTAGTGTGGAGAGCCAGTTTCCCTCTCAAGAACATTTTTTTTTGCAGCATCCAAGACTGTTTCAGGACTTGTTCCCACTCCCATCGGTAGCAATTCAGTTTCCATGGTGATGTCAGAACAACCACAACTCACTGCACCACATGTTCTGAAATGTGACAGTCATTTGGTGTTTGGACAGGAGTTCAGTCCTCAGACATGGCCCATAGCCACCTGTACCAGGCTAAAATGTCTGATTGAGGAAAATCAATTAACTCAAAACACCTATAGGGGAGTCATTACTCATCCTACAGGACCCCAGAGCAGTTTTAGGCTCTGGAATGTGAAAACTGGGAAACTGGGATAGTTCACAAGAGTATCCCCGTTCTTCTGTTTCAGAAAGCCTAAGAGAGGGATTGCTAGAAGCAGAAACTCACTTTCCCATCATTCACCAATTAGCACAATTGACCATAAGTCAAGAACCACCAAGACCCAGCCAGGAAGTATATTAATAAAACCTACCATGGATCACACATTTCCTGTGGGTTAAGTCTTATGCTTAGCAACTTATAAATATCATCTCATTTCACACAGCAATCTGCAAGGTAATCATCATTGTTACTTTGCAAATGCATAAAATTTTCATACTGTTCATGGGGTTCTCAAAGCAAAAATACTGATGTGGTTTTTCACTCCCTTCTCCAGTGGACCAAGTTTTGTCAGAAATCTCCACCATGACCTGTCTGTCTTGGGTGGCCCTACATGGCGTGGATCATAGTTTCATTGAGTTACACAAAGCTGTGATCCATGTGGATGTGACTGGTGATGGAAGTAAAGTCCAATGCTGAAAGAACAATATCACATAGGAACCTGGAATGTTAGGTCCATGAATCAAGGTAAATTGGAAGTGGTCAAACAAGAGATGACAAGAGTGAACATCAGTGATCTAAAATGGACCAAATTGGGGGAATTTAATTCCAATGACCATTATACCTACTATTGTGGCTAAGAATCCCTTAGAAGAAATGGAGTAGCTCCATTTTGTTGACTCATAGTCAACAAAAGAGTCCAAAATGCAGGACTACATTACAATCTCAAAGATGTCAAAATGTTTTCTGTTCATTTCAAGGCAAACCATTCAATATCACAGTAATCCAGGGCTGTGCCCCAACTACTATTGCTAAAGAAGTTGAAGTTGAATGGTTCTATGATGACCTACAAGACCTTCTACAACTAACATAAAAAATGATATCCTCTTCATCATAGGGGACTGGAATGCAAAAGTCAATAGATATCTGGAGTAACAGGTAAGTTTGGCTAGGAGTACAAAATGAAGCAGGTCAAAGGCTAACAGCGTGTTGCCAATACAATGCACTGGTCATAGCAAACACCCTCTCCCAACAACACAAAAGAAGATTTTACTCATGGGCATCACCAGATGGCCAATACTAAAATCAGATTGATTATATTTTTTGCAGCCAAAGATGGAGAAGCTTTACACAGTCAGTAAAAACAAGATTGGGAGCAGACTGTGGCTCAGATCATGAACTCCTTATTGTCAAGTTCAGGCTTAAACTGAAGAGAGTAGGGAAAACCAGTAGACCATTCAGGTATGACCTAAATCAAATCCCTTATGATTATACAGTGGAAGTGAGAAATAGATTCAAGGGATTAGATCTGACAGACAGAGTGCCTGAAGAATTGTGAATGGAAGTTCAAGACATTGTACAGGAAGTGGTGATCAAAACCATCCCCAAGAAAAAGAAATGCAAAAAGGCAAAATGGTTATATAATGAGGCCTTACATATAGCTGAGAAAAGAAGAGATGCTAAAGGAAAAGGAAAAAGGAAAAATAAATCCATCTGAATGCAGAGTTCCAAAGAATAGCAAGCAGAGTTAAGAAAGCCTTCCTCAGTGATCAATGCAAAGAAATATAGAAAAACAATAGAATGGGAAAGACTAGAGATGCCTTCAAATAAATTAGAGCTATCAAGGGAATATTTCTTGCAAAGATGTGTGCAATGAAGGACATATATGATATGGACCTAACAGAAGCAGAAGATATTAAGAAAAGATGGGAAGAATACATGGAAGAACTATACAAAAAAGATCTTAATGACCCAAATAACCATGATGGTGTGATCACTCACCTAGACAGACATCCTAGAATGTGAAGTCTAGTGGGCCTTAGGAAGCATCACTACGAGAAATGGATGGAATTCCAGCTGAGCTACTTCAAGTCCCAACAGATAATGCTGTGAAAGTGCTGCACTCAATATGCCAGCAAATCTGGAAAACTCAGCAGTGGCCACAGGACTGGATAAGGTCAGTTTTTGTCCCAATCCCAAAAAAAAGGCAATGCCAGAGAATGTTCAAACTACTGTTCAGTTGCACTCATCTCATATGCTAGCAGAGTAATGCTCAAATTTCTCCAAGCATGGCTTCAATAGTATGTGATTTGAGAATTTCCAGATGTTCAATCTGAATTTAGAAAAAAGCAGAGGAGAAGGTAGTGCCAAGATGGCAGAGGACTAGGACAGGGAGACCACTTTCTTCCCCACAAATTCATCAAAAGATCATTTGAATACTGAGCAACACCCACAAAACAACTTCTGAATACTGGTAGTGGACACCAGAAAGGCAGCCCAATCCCTTTAAGTGGAGGAAGGACAAAATATTATAGATGAAAACAGAGACAAATTTAGGGATGGAGACTTGTCCTGGGGAGGGAGTCATGAAGGAGGAGAAGTTCCCACATAGTAGGAAATCCTCTCACAGGCATGTTTGTGGAGAGCTTTGAAATTTCAGAGGGAAACATAACTGAGAGAAAGAAACAAAAAAACAAAACACCACAGATGCTCATGTCTGCCAGGAGTGAGTGGGAGCTTGGCATGGAGGCATGGGCTGCGTCATTGGCCCTTAGAGTAAGGACCTGGCCTGAATGCCCTGAGGACAATCTGAGGGAGCTAATGTGAGATAGCAATCCAAACCATGGAATGCAAGAGAGACCAAAAAAAAAAAAAAAACCTCTTCTTCAAATGGAACAAAGGATTGAGCAAATACCAAAGGAACGTAAGCCAGCTGCCATACAGGGCTCCCCCTCCCCAGTGGCAGAGAGGCAGGTGTTCAACAGTCAGAGCCACAAGGCAAAGGGCTGCTGCAATCTCAGCCCCAGAGACTGCGTCTTCCACCAAATTGTAAGCAGGTTCCCAGTTGCTAACCATGTCTTCCTGAGATCCTGGACGGTTCACATCTGCCAGGAGTGTTGTAGCCTGAGATCAGCTCCCCAGAGGAGACACATGACACACCAAGGAAACCAAGTGATTGGGATCAGGGAGGTGAATAAAATGCAAGGTCCACCTGGGATAGTGTGCTCACCAAGCACCTGGTTGCCTGAGTTATTGGACCTAGGAAGGGCATGAAGCACACAGCCCATCAGGGTCTGTGCTCTTACAGAGCACCTGAGAACCTCAGCAGCATATACCTGGGAAGTACATGAAATGCAGGGCCCACTTGACACAGTGCACTTGCAGAGCACCCTGGAGCCTGAGCAGTGTGGACCTGAGAAGTACATGCTTCCTTGGGCTGTGGCAAACCCAGTGTGGTCCATGCATAGCCAGCATTCCTACACATGCCAGTGGTATTTCTTTGTAGTGTCTCTCCCCCGCAGCACAATGAACAAGTGAGCCTAAATAAATGGCCACATTTTCCCTATTGTGTCAGGGTGGAAATTAGACACTGAAGAGGATTGCAAACAGAGGAAGCCAAAATAAACAAAGATGGGTTAATTGCTCTGGAAGTGACAGGTGCAACAGATTAGAATCCTTCAGTTAATGCTGATATTGTGCATTTGAGGGGCAACCATAGACACTGAGAACAAGCACAAACAGGAATAAGGGACTATGTGACACTGAAATGACCCCACACTGGCCATAACAGATCTAGAGAAATTTCTAGATATATTTTTACTATTATCATTTTTTAAATTTTTAATGGGTTCTTTATTCCTCTATTAACTTTCATTTTTATAACCTACCTTTCAAAAGAAATCCTATTACATATATATAAAAATTCCATATGCATTTTTATTTTTGTGATTGATTTCGTTTTGTATTTTTTATATTATACTTCTTAGAGTTTAACATCTATTATGGATTTTTAATCTTTGTTTTTTTGATATTTATTATCAATTTTGTACCATTTTCACGTAGATATTTGGTTACTGGCTTGATTGCCCTCTCACGTTTTGGTTCTCCCTTTTCTCCTCCAGGTCACCTTTATCTCCTTTCTCCCTCTTCTCTTCTAAATATAACTCTGTGAATCTCTCTAAGTGCTGCCAGATGTGGAAAATCCTTTTGCAATTAACCTAGGGTTTTTATCTTCTATGCTATATGGATGGAGAAGTCTTGAGGCTACTGTAAGGAAAGAACCAAAAGCCAGAGACAGGAGGCTTAACTCCAGAACTTTAGAACATCAGAGAACTCCTAACTTAAAGGAACATTAAAAGACAAGATTTCACCCAAGAGTCTCAATACCAGCATTGAAACCAAGTTCTACTCAAGAGTCATTAAGTTCCAATGCAAGACATGCCATGTTAATTCTCCAGCAAAACAAGAACACAACTTTGAACATTAAAAGATAGGCTGCCCAAAGTCATGCCAAACCCATAGACAACCCAAAACTCACTAATGGACACTTCATTGAACTGAAGAGAGAAGAGATACATGCCGACCCACCAGAACACAGAACTCCCCCAACTAGGAAGCCTTGAAAAGTCACTAGTCCAACTCCACCCACAGGGAGCAGACGCCACAGTTAAGAGGAATCCAAAACTTCCAGCCTGCAGAAAGCACACCCCAAACACAGCAATCTGAACAAAATGAAAAGGAAGAGAAATATTCAGCAGGCTAAGGAACATGATTAAAAACCTACCAAACCAAACAATAGAGGAGGAAATAGGGAGTCTACTTCTAAAAGAATTCAGAACAATGATAGTAAAAATCATCTAAAATCTTGACAACAAAATGGAGTTACAGATAAATAGACTAGAGACAAGATTTGAGAAAATGCAAGAAACGTTTAACAAGGACCTGGAAGAAACAAAGAGTCAATCAATAATAAACAACATCATAACAGATTAAAAGCACTTTGGAGGGAACCAACATAGAATAACTGAGGCAGAAGAGAGGATAAATGAGGTGGAAGATAGAATGGTGGAAATAAATGAAGCAGAGAAGAAAAACAGAAAGAATTCAAAGAAACTGAGACAACTTCAGAGATCTCTGGGACAATGTTAAACAATCCAACATTAGAATCATAGGTGTCCCAGAAGAAGCAGACAAAAGGAAAGGGCATGAGAAAATTTTTGAGGAGGTAATAGTTGAAAACTTCCCTAAAATGGGAAAAGAAATAGCCACCCAAGTGAAAGAAACACAGATAATTCCAAATAGGATAAACTCAAGGTGAAACAACCCAAAGCACATATTAATCAAACTTACAAAAATTAAACACAATGAGAAAATATTAAAAACATCAAGGAAAAAGCAATAAATAACACACAAGGGGATCCCTATAAGGATAAAAGCTGAACTTTCAGTAAAAACTCTTCAGTCCTGAAGGGAATGGCAGGACATAAATAAAGTGATGAAAGAGAAAAAAACCTACAACCAAGATTACTCTACCCAGCAAGGATTTCATTCACATATGAAGGAGAAATAAAAAACTTTACAGATAAGCAAAAGCTGATAGAATTCAGCACCACCAAACTGGTTCTTCAATGAATGCTAAAGGATCTTCTCTAGACAGGAAACACAGAAAATGTTTATAAAACAAACCCAACATGACAAAGTAAATGATAATGGGATCATACTTATGAATAATTGCCTTAAATTTAAATGGGCTAAATTCCCCAACCAAAAGACAAAGACTGGCTGAATGGATAAAAAAATAAAACCCCTATATATGCTCTCTACAAGAGACCCACCTGACACCTAGGGACACATACAGACTGAAAGTGAGGGGTTGGAAAAACATTTCATGCAAATGGAGACCAAAAGAGAGCAGGAGTAGCAATACTCATATCAGATAAAATAGGCTTTGAAATAAAGAGCATGGTAAGAAACAAAGAAGACCACTACATAATGATCATAGGATCAAATCTAGAAGAAAATATAACAAGTATAAATATATACTATAAAACTCCTAGAGGATAACATAGGCAAAACACTCTCTGCTATAATCCAAAGCGGGATACTCCATGACCCACCTCCCAGAATATTGGAAATAAAAACACGAATAAACAAATGGGAC
>ML664179.1:962288-981363 GCA_007570785.1 Antilocapra americana
ATGGGAGAAGGGCATTGAAGCATGTTAATTGTCATGTGTCTAATCAATCGCCAGCCCAGGATTGAGGCACGGGACTGGTGCAGCGAGATTTCCCGGGGGGGAGGGAGGAGGGAGGGGGGACCCGGAGGGGAAGCATATGTAAACCCATGGTGATATCATAACAATGTATGGCTAAAACAGTAATTAAAAAAAAAATAAATAAATATATCTGCACTCAACATAGGAGCACCTCAATACATAAGGCAAATGCTAACAAATGCAAAAAAAAAGGAAATTAACACTAACACACAATAATAGTGAGGACTCTAATACTGAAAGGTTGTTGTGAAACCACAAAAAGACGCTGGGAATCTTGGCCTCTGGAGGGGAAAAATTCAATCTGGGGCCACAGAGGAGGCTTGGCCGTTCTGTGCTTTTGTGTAATACAGTTTTATTAAAGTATAAAGGAGATAGAGAAAGCTTCTGACACAGGCATCAGAAGGGGGCAGAAAGAGTACCTCCCTGCAACTCTCTAGCTGGATGTATGCAGTCACTAGCAGTTTGCTAATGAATGAAAGGAATGTCTCAAAACTCAGAATGGCACCATGCGCCCTCATACATAAGATGTATTTTGGGGATAATCTTGGCACCAGACAAATCATCCCAGGCCATAAAACAATTGACTTGAATCTTGTAGAAGGGCCATTTACCATACAGATAGTATCACTTACATACATTAGGGGAACAATGTCTGAGTATAACATACTGGTTTGTCAAGTAGGTTCTGAGCCATTTGACTGACTTAAAGACAGAGTTTGGGGGTAAATGCATAGTACATTAACATAGCTTAAGACAAACGTTTCCATAAGAAGAATGCATTGGTTAACTCAAGGTTTGAGAATAGTTAATTGCAGGTGAAACCAGGTGTCATTATGGCAACACAGTGTTTTAAGAGAAACCTCATTTAAATTTGTATATAGAAGGGAAAAAAATATGATTAGTTTGTTTCCTCCTGCCGCTTGAGAGAGAGATAAAAATGTCTGATGTTTGCAGCTTATTTCCTCTGTTTGGAGACCCCTGGCCTTTCTTCCTGTTACCTTCTCCATACCTCACTCACACCTATGGACAGATCTACCAAATAGAAAACTAGCAAGGAAACAGTTTTAAATGATACAATGGACCAGTTATACTTAATTGATATCTACATGGCATTTTATCTCAAAGCGATAAATGTCACTTATTTCTCAACTGCCTATGGAACATTCTCCAGGATAGATCACATCCTAGGACACAGATATAGACTTGGTAAATTTAAAAAAATCAACATCATTTCAAGCATCTTTTCTGATCACAATGCAATTAAGATTAGATGTCAACTACAGGGGGAAAAAAGCTATTAAAAACTCAAACATATGGCGGCTAAACAACCACATGGAAAAAATAAAAAAAGAAATCACAATATGTATGAGTGAGTGAAAGCTGCTCAGTCATGTCTGACTCTTCATGACCCGCAAGGACTGGGGCCTGCTAGGCTCCTCTATCCATGGAATTCTTCAGGCAAGAATACTGAAGCGTGTTGCCATTCCCTTCTCCAGGGGATCTGCCCGACTCAGGGATCAAACCCAGATCTCTCATATCACAGGCAGATGATAAATATACTGTCTGAGCCACAAGAGATAGAAACAGATGAAAATGAAGACACAACAACCCCAAACATATGAGATTTAGTAAAAAGCAGTGCAAAGACTGAAGTTCATAGCAATACAAGCCTACCTCAGGAAACAAGAGAAACATCAAATAAACAACCTAACTTTACACTTACAACAACTAAGAAAAGAACAAAAGAACCCCAAAGTTGGTAGAAGGAAACTAATAATTAAAATCAGAGCAGAAATAAAGAAAAAGAAACAAAGGAGACTATAGCAAAGATCAACAAAACTAAAAACTGGTTCTTTGAGAAGATAAATAAAATAGACAAACTGTTAG
The DNA here is from genome assembly GCA_007570785.1 of Antilocapra americana. Classification (NCBI taxonomy): domain Eukaryota; kingdom Metazoa; phylum Chordata; class Mammalia; order Artiodactyla; family Antilocapridae; genus Antilocapra; species Antilocapra americana. Next base: position 964,254 of record ML664179.1, read on the forward strand.
CCAGATTCATCAAGAAAAAAAAAGGAGAGGAATTGAATCAAATTAAAAATGTCATAAAATACTACTATGAGCAATTATATGCCAATAAAATGGACCACTTGGAAGAAACGGGCAACTTGAAAGATATGCACAAATTCTTAGAAAAGTATAACCTTTCTGGTTCAAAACTGAACCAAGAAGAAATAGAATATCTTAACAGACCCATCACAAGCACAGAAATTGAAACTCTAATAAAAAAAAATCTTCCAACAAACGTAAGCCCAGGGAAACATGGCTTCACAGGTAAATTCTACCAAATATTTAGAGAAGAACTAACACCTATTCTATTTAAAGTCTTCCAGAAAATTCCAGAGGAAGATAAACTTCAAAACACATTCTATGAGGCCAGTATCACTCTAATTTTAACCAGAAAAAGATGCCACAAAAAAAGTAAACTACAAGCCAATATCACTGAGAAACAGATGCAAAAGTCCATAACAAAATTCTAGAAAATAGAGCCCAACATATTAAAAAGATTATACATCATGACCAAGTGGGCTTTATCCCACGGATGCAAAGATTCTTCACTATTCACAAATCAATCAGTTTGATACGTTATATTAACAAATTGAAGGATAAAAAACATATGATTATCTCAATAGATGCAGAGAAAGCTTTTGACAAATTCAACACCCATTTATTATAAAAACTCTCAAGAAAGCTGGAATAGAAGGAACATACTTCAAAATAATAAAAGCCATATACAAAAAAATGCACAGCAAACATTATACTCAATGGCAAATGTTGAAAGCATTTCCTCCATAATTGGGAACAAGAAAAAGGTCGCCACTCTCACCACTACTATTCAATATAGTTTTGGAAGTCCTAGCCACAGCAATTAGAGAATAAAAATAAATAAAAGGAATTCAGGTTGGAAAAAAGAAGTAAAACTCACTGTTTGCAGAGAAAATTATCCTCTACATTGAAAACCTTAAAGCTACCACCAGAAAACTACTAGAGCTAATCAATGAATATAGAAAACTGAAGGATATAAAATTAATAGACAGAAATTCCTTGCATTCCTATACACTAACAATGAAAAACATAGAAATTAAGGAAATAATATCATTCACCATTGCAACAAAAAGAATAAAACATTTAGGAAGAAATGTACCTAAAGAAACAAAAGACACATATTTAGAAAACTATAAAACACTGATGCAAGAAATCAAAGATGACACCAATAGGCTGGAGAGAACTAAGATGGCGGAGGAATAGGATGGGGTGTCCACTCTTTCCCCAATAAATACACCAAAAGAACATTTAAAAACCGAGCAAACTCCATAAAACAACATCCGAATGCTGGCAGAGGACATCAGGCATCTGGAAAGGCAGCCCGTTGCCGATGAAAGAAGGTAGGACAAAAATAAAAAAAGTAAAAGGAAAGGCAAAGAGTTAGGGACCGAGATCCCTCCCTTTCAGAAAAGGGAGTCTGAAATGTTTCTGAACACCAGGAAACATTCTCCCCAGCGGATTTATGGTGGATCTCGGAGGGCAACGTAAACGGGAGTAAAACTAGATAAATAATTAAGCCCCCCAGATTGCGTCTCTAACTGTAACTCCCAGTGGAGCGGTGGCCCGGGTGCCCCATCCCCCACTAGCCAGCGTGGACTGCTCAGGGAGGGGCGGGCTGCAGGCTTAGGGAGAGGACTGAGACCGAACGCTTGGGCACCTAACGAGGGTGCTAACCAGAGATAGACCGCTGGGTAGCTTTCCCAAGGAAGAGCCCCCACCAGGCTCACACACAGAACAAAGGGCAGCGAGGACTCAGTCCGCTGCGTGAGACAGTTGGGCAGAGTTGGGCGGCTGCTGGCTGCGGACCAGCCCAGCCCCTGCTGGAGAGCAGCCCCAGCAAGGTTTCTGCTCCCAAACCGGGGCAGAACTGGCTGCTAGCCAAGACCTCTGGGGATTCCAGACAGTCGCCGCCAGAGATTGGCACTACACACACCTGAGAAGGTGCGCCCACCTGCATGCCAAGAAAATCGAGTGGCTAGCTCGGAGGAGGGAAGAAGCCACAGCCCCCAACCACGCCGGGCAGGCGACCAAGAGCCTGAGCAGAGGGGGCGGGGAAAGCGCAATTGCCGGGAGCGGGGCAAACCCCAGAGCGCTGAATAGACACTGAAGAGACCAGCAAACAGAAGATGGTAAAATAAGAAGAGGGAACCGCTTTGCAGCAGACAGGAGCAACAGATAAAATCCCTGCAGGTGGCGCAGACTGCATAGAAAGGAGTCTATAGGCCATGAGAAGTACAAGCCAGACCAAGGAACTATCCGAAAATGAACTGACCCCTCAATGTATGCAACAGTACCAGAGAAAGCCCTAAATATAATTTTACTGGGATCATCTTTTAAATTTTTTTTAAAACTTTTTGTATACTATTTTTTAGTCCCCTATAATCCCATTATTTTCTTTTTCTCATTATTTTTATTTTCCTTTTTTAATCACCTCTCTCCCTTATTTTATTTTCCATTTTATTTCTTTCCTTTTATATCTCCTCTTTTTCCCTTTTTAATTTTTAATTGAATTTTTTGTTATTGTCATATTATTTCTTATCTTATTCGTTATTTTTCTTTCTTCCTTTTTTTTGTAAAAGTACTTTTGAGAATCCAATCTTTACTCTAGATTTTTAATCTTTCCTTATTAATATTTGGTATCAACTTTCTATCTTTAAGAATCCAAGCTTCAGTACCCATTGTTACTTGGGAGTGAGATCACTGGCTTGACTGCTCTCTCCCCATTCTTGATTCTCCTTTTTCTTTTTTTCTCTTTCCCAACAAGTTACCTCCTTCATCCCCACCCCCCCTCCCAGCCTTTATCTTCTCTACCCAACTCTAGGAATCTGTTTGAGTGTTACGAGTGGTGAAGAACACCGAGATAACTGACCACTGGCTGGATCTGACTCTGTCCATCTGACTCTCTCTTTTCTCTCTCTTGTCACTTCTGTCTCCATATTCCGTTTTTTCCTCTCGGTATAACTCAGTGAACATCTCCAAGGGATCCAAGCTGTGGAGAGCACACAGGGAGGTAATCACAGGCCACGTCACTCTCTTAACATCTAATTCTTCTATTCTCCTTCTGGTCCATGCCATGTAACTCTATGTACCTGTCTGAGTGTCCCTCACTGTGGAGAAAATTCTCATCATTAAACTAGACGTTCTACCATCATTAATACATAGATGAAGGAGTCCTGAGGCTACTGGAAGACAGGAGGCTAAGCCCAGATCCTGAGAATTCCAGAGAACTCCTGGAGCCAGGAGTTAATTAATCAATAGGATCTCATCAAACTCCTCCATATCTAAACTGAAACCAAGCACCCCCCAAGGGCCAACAAGCTCCAGAGTAAGATATATCAAGCAAGTTCTCCAGCAACACAGGAACATAGCCTGGAGCTTCAATACACAGGTTGCCCAAAGTCACACCAAGCCCAATGACATCTCAAAACTCTTTACTGGACACTTCATTACTCTTTAGAGTGAGAAAACCCAGACTCATCCACCAGAACACCACACAAACTTTCCCAACCAGGAAACTTTGACAAACCACACATCCAAACCCACCCACAGTGAGGAACCCCCACAATAAAGGGACAACACAGCAAGATAAAAAAAGATGAAAAGGCAGAGAAATACCCAGCAGGTAAAGGAACAGGATAAATGTCCTCCAGACCAAACAAAAGAGGAAGAGATAGGATGTCTACCTGATGAAGAATTCCGAATAATGATAGTGAAAATGATCCAAAATCTGGAAAATAAATTGGAGTTGCAGTTCAATAACCTGCAGACAAGGATTGAGAAGATGAAGGTAAGCTTTAACAAGGACTTAGAAGAAATGAAAAAGAGTCAAAATACAATGAATAATGCAATAAATGAGATCAAAAACACCCTGGAGGGAACTAACAGTAGAATAACAGAGATAGAAGACAGGATAAGTGAGGTAGAAGACAGAATGGCAGATATAAATGAAACAGAAAGGAAAAATGAAAAAAGAATTAAAAGAAACGAGGACAGTCTCAGAGACCTCTGGGACACTGTTAAACGCACCAATATTCGAATCATAGGAGTCCCAGAAGAAGAAGACAAAAAGAAAGACCATCAGAAAATTCTTGAGGAGATAATTGTTGAAAACTTCCCTAAATTGGGAAAGCAAATAACCACTCAAGTTCAAGAAACCCAGAGAGTCCCAAATAGGATGAACCCCAAGCAGAACACCCCAAGACACATATTAATCAAATTAACAAATATCAAACACAAAGAGCAGATATTAAAAGCAGCAAGGTAAAAACAACAAATAACTCACAAGGGGAATCCCATAAGGATAACAGCTGATCTCTCAATAGAAACTCTTCAGGCCAGAAGGAAATGGCAGAACATAATTAAAATCATGAAAGAAAATAATCTACAACCCCGATTACCGTACCCAGCAAGGATCTCATTCAAATTTGAAGGAGAAATCAGAAGCTTTTCAGACAAGCAAAAGCTGAGAGAATTCAGCAACACCAAACGAGCACTTCAACAAATGGTAAAGGATCTTTCCTAGATAGGAAACACGGATTGGGTATATAATCTCGAACCCAAAACAGTAAAGTAAATGGCAACGGGATCATACATATCAATAATTACCTTAAATGTAAACGGGTAGAATGTCCCAACCAAAAGACAAAGATTGGCCGATTGGATACAGAAACAAGACTATTATATATGTTGTCCACAAGAGACCCACCTCAAACCAGAGACACATATAGACTGAAAGTTAAAGGCTGGAAAAAGATATTCCATGCAAATAAAGACCAAAAGAAAGCAGGAGTGGAAATACTCATATCAGATAAAGTAGACTTTAAAATAAAGGCTGTGAAAAGAGATAAAGATGGACATTATATAATGATCAAAGGTTCAACCCAAGAAGAAGAAATAAAAATTATAAATATATATGCACCCAACATAGGAGCACCACAATATGTAAGGCAAATGCTAACAAGTATGAAAGGGGAAATTAACAACAACACAATAATAGTGGGAGACTTTAATACACCACTCACACCAATGGATAGATCAGCTAAACAGAAAAGTAACAAGGAAACTCAAACTTTAAATGATACAATAGACCAACTAGACCTAGTTGATATCTATAGGTCATTCCACCCCAAAACAAGGAATTTCACCTTTTTCTCAAGCGCACACGGAACATTCTCCAGAATAGATCACATACTGGGCCATAAATCTAGCTTTGGTAAATTCAAAAATATTGAAATCATTCCAAGCATCTATTCTGACCACAATGCAGTGAGATTAGATATCATTTACAGGAGAAAACCATTCAAAACTTCCAACATATGGAGGCTCAACAACACACTGCTGAATAACCAACAAATCACAGAAGAAATCAAAAAAGAAATCCAATTACGGATAGAAATGAATGAAAATGAAAACACAACAACCCAAAACGTATGGGACACCGTAAAAGCAGTGCTAAGGGGAAAGTTCATAGCAATACAAGCTCACCTTAGGAAACAAGAAAAAAGTCAAATAAACAACCTTACTTTACACTTAAAGCAACTAGAAAAAGAAGAGACGCAGAAACCCAGGTCTAGTAGAAGGAAAGAAATCTTAAAGATCAGGGAAGAAATAAATGCAAAGGAAACAAAAGAGACTATAGCAAAAATCAACAAATCGAAAAGCTGGTTCTTTGAGAAGATAAATAAAATTGACAAACTATTAGGCAGACTAATCAAGAAACAAAGGAAGAAGAACCAAATCAACAGAATTACAAATGAAAACGGAGAGATCACAACAGAAAACACAGAAATACAAAGGATCATAAGAGAATATGATCAGCAACTATATGCAAATAAACTGGGCAACCTGGATGAACTGGACAAATTCCTAGAAAAGTACAACTTTCCAAGACTAAACCAGGAAGAGATAGATAATCTTAATAGACCCATCACAAGCAAGGAAATTAAAACCATAATCAGATATCTTTGAAAAAACAAAAGCCCAGGACCAGATGGCTTCACAGCTGAATTCTACCAAAAATATAGAAAAGAGCTAACACCTACTCTAATCAAAATCTTCCAGAAAATTGCAGAGGAAGGTGAACTTCCAAACTCATTCTATGAGGCCACCATCACCCTAATTCCAAAACCTGACAAAGATGCCACAAAAAAAGAAAACTACAGGCCAATATCACTGATGAACATAGATGCAAAAATCCTTAACAAAATTCTAGCAAATAGAATCCAACAACATTAAAAACATTATACATCATGATCAAGTAGGCTTTATCCCAGGGATGCAAGGGTTCTTCAATATTTGCAAATCAATCAATGTAATAAACCACATTAACAAACTGAAAAATAAAAACCACATGATTATCTCAATAGATGCAGAGAAAGCCTTTGACAAAATTAAACATCCATTTATGATAAAAAAAAAACCCTCCAAAAAGCAGGAATAGAAGGAACATACCTCAACATAATAAAAGCTATATATGACAAAACCATAGCAAACATTATCCTCAATGGTGAAAACCTGAAAGCATTTCCCCTGAAGTCAGGAACAAGACAAGGGTGCCCACTCTTACCACTACTATTCAACATAGTTTTGGAAGTGTTGGCCATAGCAATCAGAGCAGATAAAGAAATTAAAGGAATCCAGATTGGAAGAGAAGAAGTAAAACTCTCCCTGTTTGCAGATGACATGATCCTCTACATTCAAAACCCAAAAAACTCTACCAGAAAATTACTAGTGCTAATCAGTGAATACAGTAAAGTATCAGGATACAAAATCAAGACACAGCAATTGCTGGCATTCATATACACTAACAATGAGAAAACAGAAAGAGAAATTAAGGAAACAATTCCATTCAACATCGAAACAAAAAGAATAAAATACTTAGGAGTATTTCTACCTAAAGAGACAAAAGACTTGTATATAGAAAACTATAAAAAAATAATGAAATAATTCAAAAAGGACACAAACAGATGGAGAAATGCGCTGTGTTTGTGGATTGGAAGAATCAATATAGTGAAAATGAGTATAGTACACAAAGCAATCTATAGATTCAATGCAATTCTTATTAAGCTACCAGAGGTCTTTTTCAGATAATTAGAACAAATACTTTCACAATTTGTATGGAAATACAAAAAACCTTGTATAGCCAAAGCAATCTTGAGAAAGAAGAATGGAACTGGAGGAATCAACCTACCTGACTTTAGGCTATACTACAAATCCACAGTCATTAAGACAGTGTGGTACTGGCACAAAGACAGAAATATAGATCAATGGAACAAAATAGAAAGCCCAGGGATAAATCCATGCATCTATGAACACCTTATCTTTGACAAAGGAGGCAAGAATATATAATGGAGAAAAGACAACCTCTTTAACAAGTGGTGCTGGGAAAGCTGGACAGCCACTTGTAAAAGAATGAAACTAGAACACTTTCTAACACCATACACAAAGATAAACTCAAAATGAATGAAAGATCTAAGCATAAGACCAGAAACTATAAAACTACTCGAGGATAACATAGGCAAAACACTCTCCAACATAAATCATAGCAGGATCCTACATGACCCACCTACCAGAATATTGGAAATAAAAACACGAATAAACAAATGGGACATAATTAAAATTAAAAGCTTTTGCACAACAAAGAAAACTATAAGCAATGTGAAAAGACAGTCTTCAGAATGGGGGAAAATAATAGCCAATGAAGCAACAGACAAACAATTAATCTCAAAAATATGCAAGCATCTCCTGCAGCTCTATTCTAGAAAAATAAACGACCCAATCAAAAAGTGGGCCAAAGAACTAAACAGATATTTCTCCAAAGAAGGCATAAAAATGGCTAACAAACACATGAAAAGATGCTCAACATCCCGCATTATCAGAGAAATGAAAATGAAAACCACAATGAGGTACCCCTTTACACCAGTCAGAATGGCTGCCATCCAAAAATCTACAAGCAATAAATGCTGGAAAGGATGTGGAGAAAAGGTAACCCTCTTACACTGTTGATGGGAATGCAAACTAGTAGCCATTATGGAAAACAATGTGAAGATTCCTTAAAAAACTGCAAATAGAACTGCTATTTGCCCCAGCAATCCCACTGCTGGGCATATACACCGAGGAAACCAGAATTGAATGAGACACGTGTACCTCAATGTTCATCGCTGCATTGTTTACAATGGCCAGGACATGGAAGCAACCTAGATGCCCATCAACTGATGAATGGATAAGAAAGCTGTGGTACATATACACAATGGAATATTACTCAGCATTAAAAAAATTCATTTGAAGCAGTTCTACTCAGGTGGACGGAACTGGAACCCATTATCCAGAGTGAAGTAAGCCAGAAGGAAAAGCAACCATACAGTATACTAAAGCATATATATGGAATTTAGAAAGATGGTAATGAGAACCCTGCATGCAAGACAGCAAAAGGAACGCAGATTTATAGAATGGACACGTGGACTCTGTGGATGAGGGTAAGGGTGGGATGATTTGGGAGAATGGCATTGAAACATGTTGAGTATCATATGTGAAATCAATCCCCAGCCCAGGATTGTTGCTCGGGGCTGCTGCACCGAGATTTCCTGGGGGGAGGGAGTCGGGAAGGAGGAGGGAGGGGGCTTCTGGAGGGGAAACATATGTACACCCATGGCGATATCATGTATGCCATTGTATGGCAAAACCAATAGAAAAACAAAAAGATGACACCAATAGATGGAGAAATACACAAGACCATGTTTGTATATTTGAAAAATCAATATAGTGAAAATGAGCATACTATTGAAAACAATCTACAGATTCTCCACAATCCCTAACATGCTTCCAACAGTATTTTTCACAGGTACAGAACACATAATTTCACAATCTGTATGGAATTACAAAAAACCTTGAATAGCCAAAGCTGTCTTGAGAAAGAAGAATGGAACTGGAGGAATAAGTCTTCCTACTATACTGTAGCTATACTACAAAGCTACAGTATAGTGCTTGGTACTGGCACAAAGACAGAAATATAGATCAATATAACAATATAGAAAGCTCAGAGATAAATCCACCTAGCTATGGACACCCTATTTTTGACAATGGAGGAAAAATTATACAGTGGAGAAAAGAATCTCTTTAATAAGTGGTGCTGAGAAAACTCATTAACCACATGTAAAAGAATGAAACCTGAACACTTTCTAACACCATACACAGAAATAAAACCAAAACAGATTTTTGACCTACATGTAAAACCAGAAACTATAAAACTACTACAGGAAAACATAGGCAGAACACGCTGATATAAATCACAGCATGATCCTCTATGATCCATCTCCAAGAGAAATGGAAATAAAAACAAAAATAAACAAATGGGACCTAATTAAACTTAAAAGCTTTTGCGCAACGAAGGAAACTATAAGGAAGGTGAAAAGACAGCATTCAGAATGGGAGAAAATAACAGCAAATGAAGCAACTGACAAATAATTAATCTCAAAAATATACAAGCAGCTCATGCAGCTCAATACCAGAAAAATGAACAATCCAAGCAATAAGCAGACCAAAGAACTAAACAGACATTTATCCAAAGAAGACATAATATGGTGTATTATGCATATGCATATATATGGAATTTAGAAAGAAAGTAGTGATGACCTGATATGCAAGACAGTAAAAGAGACACAGACATAAAGAACATACTTTTGGACTTATGGGAGAAGGTGAGGGTGGGAGGATTTGAGAGAATAGAAATGAAACATGTATATTATGATATGTAAAATAGATGATCAGACCAAGTTTGATGCATGAAGCGGGCACTCAAAGCTATGGCACTGGAACAGTCCAGAGAGATGAGGAGATATGGTTGGGAAGAATGTGGGAGAGGTGCTCAGGATGGTGGCCATATGTGCACCCATGACTGATGCAAGTTAATGCATGGCAAAAAGTACAACAATATTGTAAAGTAATTAGCCTACAATTAAAATAAATCAATAAATTAAAAAAAAGAAAACGCAGAGGAACTAGAGATGAAATTGTCTGCATACATTCCTTCATCAACTTTGCTAAAGCATTTGACTGTGTGGATAACAATAAGATGTGGAAAATTGTTAAAGAGGTGGGAAAACCAGACCACCTTACCTGTCTCCTGAGAAACTTGCATTCAGGTCAAGAAGCCACAGTTAGAATCAGACATGGAAAAATAAACTGGTTCCAATTTGGGAAAGGAGTACATCAAGGCTGTATATTTTCACCCTGCTTATTTAACTTACATGTGGAGTACATCAAGTGAAATTCTAGTCTGTATGAATCACAAGCTTTAATCAGGATTGCAGGGAGAAATATCAATAACTTCAGACATGCAGATGATACCATCCTTATGGCATAAATTGAAGAGGAACTAAACAGACATTTGATGAAAGTGAAAGAGGAAAGTGAAAAAGTTGGCTTAAAGTTCAACATTCAAAAAACCAAGATCATGGCATCCAGTCCCATCACTTCATGGCAAGTAGATAGGGAAACAATAGCAACAATGAGAAACTTTATTTTCTTGGGCTCCAAAATCACTGCAGGTGGTGACTGCAGCCATGAAATTAACAGACACTTACTCCTTGGAAAAAAAGTTATGACCAACCTAGATAGCATATTAAAAGGCAGAGACATTACTTTGCTGACAAAGGTCCATATAATTGAAACTGATTTTTCCAGTAGTCATGTATGGATGTGAGTATTGGACCATAAAGAAAGCTAAGCACCGAAGAATTGATGCTTTTGAATTTGGTGTTTGAGAAGACTCTTGAGAGTCCCTTGAACTTCAAAGAGGTCCAACCAGTCAATCCTAAAGGAAATAAGTCCTGAATATTCATTGTAAGGACAAATGCTGAAGTGAAGCTTCAATACTTTGACCACCTGATATGAAGAACTCATTGGGACAGATCCCGATTCAGGGAAAGAATGAGGGCAGGAGGTGAAGGGGATGACAGAGAATGAGATAATTGGATGGCATCACCAACTCAATGGACATGAGTTTAAGCAAGCTCTAGGAGTTGGTGATGGACAGGGAAGCCTGGCATGCTGCAGTCCATTGGGTAACAAAGAGTCGGACATGACTGAGAGATTCCACTGAACTGAAATCCAGAAACTACTTCATAAAGATTGGGGACATTCTCAGGGTCACAGAGTTATTAAATAGCATGACTGCTTAAGCAGGACTTAAGAAGCTGATAGCACGATTATCAGCATTACTTGGAAACTGGATAGAAATACAAATTCCTATATAGCACTACAGAACTCTGACACTTAGGGAGTGGGGTGTAGTCATTTGTATTTGAACAAGCTCTGTAGGTAACTCTGATGCATGCTTAGGTGTGAAAAGCGCTGTAAATCAAATACTCATTCCCACTAACTCCTCTCAAATTTTACTACTCATTAGATTCTCCTGGGATGTTTTAAAAATTTCAGTGGCCAAACTGTATTCCTGTGACATCAGTGTAAGAATATCTGAAAGTGTCAGAGTTTTATAAACATCTCCAGATGATTCCAACATGCTGCAAAGTTGGGAACCACATCCTTGTCTTAAGGATTGGCTAAGAAGTGTGCTCTCCTATAAGGTGAGTCCATGGGAGCCTAGAGGCCAGCATTAGATAGCAAGGCTTTCCTTTTCAGAATCATGTTCTAAGCCCCATGATTCTGAATGTTCAGAATGTTCCCCAGCCCCCTTATCCTGCTCAATCAACAAGTCTAAATTTTGAATAACGTATGTCCCTCTTTAAAAAAAAAAGAAGCAATAGTATTTGAAATAATGACTTGGTGACAATCTACCAAAACCCATCCCAATTCACCATTCATGGTTACTCAGATTGTAATATTTCCAACACTTTAGACTATTATGAACAAATGAAAACAAGCTGTGAGTCAGAAAATCAAAAGTTTGAAAACTTAAACTGGATCCATAATTAAAAATCACATTCAAATTACAACCCCTCACATCCACTGTCATAGTGTATCTTCCATGAAGTGCTCTCTTCTCCAGCACAGAAGCCCTGTGACAAGCCCTACCTCTGCCTTCATTAGTTTAGGCCAGACTACAGTAATACCCATCCAATAAGTCTTCTGACTCCAGTCTCCAGATAAATGAAAGACCCTGGGCCAAGAGCAAAAACTACCCTGCCTTTTCTCTCAAATAAGTGAAATTTGAATCCACATTGAACAGAGGGTGTATGAAATTTAGACTGGACTGATAAAGGTATGGAGAATTACCTGAGATACTTTCCAGGGGAGAGAATGAAATGGAAAACTAAGCAGATCATCCAAAGGGCAGCACTCCACATTGATTGGTAAAGAAATATACTCCAGATACAATGCAAGAGGACAGAACTTTTATGCTGAAACTGGAATGCAGACTGGGAAGCAGAACCCAAGAGTATTTCCTGAGTTGCTCTTCATAAGATATCTGAGGCTTTGGTCATGGGCGAAGGTGAGGAGGAAGATATGGGGAATCATGTCCTGACCAGAGATTTCTAACCCACTCCCACTTATCACTAGAATCAGTGAACCAAAATCTTCAAATGGACCATAACTCTCAGGACTCAAATTTCCATTGATAACCAGTTGTTTTCAGGTTGAAGGTTGAAACCCTTTGGCAAAGCAGGCAAAGTCTCCCTTGATGGATTTTCAGCAAATATCTGCAAACTCATATCTCAAACTCTCAGTCTCAGTTATATCATCACTAAGGTTGGAATGCTCTTTGCCAGTTCTTCCTCACCTGTAGAAATGCAACACATTTTAAAAGAACCAACTCAAATCCACTTGAGGCTTCCCTGTTACCCTCAAGGAAAATTACCACTTCCTTGCTCTGAGCTTGACCAACATATTGATTTTATCTCCAGTTAACATTTACTTTCCTTGGGAGGAGGAGATAGGAAATCTACCTGATAAAGAATTCTGAATAATGATAGTCAAAATGATTCAAAATCTGGAAAACAAATTTGAGTTACAGTTAAATAACCTGGAGACAAGAATTGAGAAGATGCAAGAAAGGTTTAACAAAGACTTAGAAGAAATGAAAAAGAGTCAAAATACAATGATTAATTCAATAAATGAGATAAAAAACACCCAGGAGGGAACTAATAGTAGAATAACAGAGATAGAAGACAGGATAAGTGAGATAGAAGACAGAATGGTAGAAATAAATGAAACACAGAGAAAAAACGAAAAAAGAATTAAAATAAATGAGGACAATCTCAGAGACCTCTGGGACAATGTTAAACGCACCAACATTTGAATCATAGGCGTCCCAGAAGAAGAAGACAAAAAGAAAGATAATCAGAAAATACTTGAGGAGATAATATTTGAAAACTTCCCTAAAATGGGAAAGGAAATAATCACCCAAGTCCAAGAAACCCAGAGAGTCCCAAACAGGATGAACTCAAGGCGAAACACCCTAAGACACAATTATTTAAATTAACAAAGATCAAACACAAAGAAGAAATATGAAAAACAGCAAGAGAAAAACAACAAACAACTCACAAGGGGAATCCCATAAGGATAACAGATGATCTCCCAATAGAAAAGCTTCAGGCCAGAAGGGAATGGAAGGACATATTTAAAGTGATGAAAGAAAATAATCTACAACCTCGATTACTGTACACAGCCAGAATCTCATTCAAATTTGAAGGAGAAATCAAAAGCATTACAAACAAGCAAAAGCTGAGAGGATTCAGCAACACCAAACCAGCGCTCCAACAAATGCTAAAGGATCTTCCCTAGACAGGAAACATGGACAGGGTGTATAACGGTGAACCCAAAACAATAAAGTAAATGGAAAAGGGATCATACTTATCAATAATTACCTTAAATGTAAACAGGTTGAATGTCCCAACCAAAAGACAAAGTTTGGCCGATTGGATATAGAAACAAGACCCCTATATATGTTGTCTACAAGAGACCCACCTCAGAAAAAGGGACGCATATAGACTGAAAGTTAAGGGCTGGAAAAAAGAGATTCCATGCAAATAGAGACCAAAAGAAAGCAGGAGTGGCAATACTCATATCAGATAAAGTAGACTTTAAGATAAAGGCTGTGAAAAGAGATAAAGATGGACATTACATAATGATCAAAGGATCAATCCAAGAAGAAGAAATAACAATTATAAATATATATGCACCTAATATAGGAGCACCACAATATGTAAGGCAAATGCTAACAAGTATGAAAGGGGAAATTAACAATAACACAATAATAGTGGGAGACTTTAATACCCCACACCCACCGATGGATAGATCAACTAAACAGAAAATTAACAAGGAAACACAAATTTTAAATGATACAACAGAGCAGTTAGACCTAATTGATATCTAAAGGACATTCCATCCAAAAACAATGAGTTTTACCTTTTCCTGAACTGCACGTGGGGCCTTCTCCAGAATAGATCACATCCTGGGCGATAAATCTAGCCTTGGTAAATTTAAAAAAAATTGTAATCATTCCAAGCATCTTTTCTAACCACAATGCAGTGAGATTAAATATCACTTACAGGAGAAAAGCATTTAAAAATTCCAAGATATGGAGGCTCAACAACACGCTGCTGAATAACCAACAAATCACAGAAGAAATCAAAATATGCATAGAAATGAATGAAAATGAAAACACAACAACCCAAAACCTATCGGACACTGCAAAAGTAGTGCTAAGGGGAAGGTTCATAGCAATACAAGCTTATCTCAAGAAACAAGAAAAAAGTCAAATAAATAACCTAATTTACACTTAAAGCAACTAGAAAAGGAAGAAATGCAGAATCCCAAGGGGAGCAGAAGGAAAGAAATCTTAAAGATCAGGGCAGAAACAAAAGCAAAGGAAACAAAAGAGACTATAGCAAAAATCAACAAAGCCAAAAGCTGTTTCTTTGAGAAAATAAATAACATTGACAAACAATTAGCAAGACTCATTAAGAAACAAAGGGAGAAAAACCAAATCAACAAAATTAGAAATGAAAAAGGAGAAATCACAATAGAAAACACATAAATACAAAGGATCATAAAAGACTCTTATCAGCAACTATATGCAAATAAACTGGACAACTTGGAAGAAATGGACAAACTCTTAGAAAAGTACAACTTTCCAAAAGTAAACCAGGAAGAGAAGATAATCTTAACAGACCCATCACAAGCATACAAATTGAAACTATAATCAGACATCTTCCAAAAAATAAAAGCACACGAATGGATGGCTTCACAGCTGAATTCTATCAAAAATTTAGAGAAGAGCTAACACCGGTTCTACTCAAACTCTTCCAGAAAATTGCAGAGGAAGGTGAACTTCCAGACTCACTCTAAGAGGCCACCATCATGCTAATTCCAAAACCCTACAAAGATGCCTCACAAAAAGAAAACTACAGGCCAATATCAGTGATGAACATAGATGCAAAAATCCTTAACAAAATTCTAGCAAATAGAATTCAACAACACATCAAAAAGATCATATATTATGATCAAGTAGGCTTTATCCCAGCAATGCAAGGATTCTTCAATATTCGCAAATCAATCAATGTAATAAACCACATTAACAAATTGAAAAATAAAAACCACATTATTATCTCAATAGATGCAGAGAAAGCCTTTGACAAATTTGAACATCCACTTATGATAAAAAAAAACCCTCCAAAAAGCAGGAATAGAAGGAACATACCTCAACATAATAAAAGCTATATATGACAAACCCACAGCAAACATTATCCTCGATGGTGAAAACCTGAAAGCATTTCCCCTGAAGTCAGGAACAAGACAAGGGTGCCCACTCTCACCACTACTATTCAACATAGTTTTGGAAGTGTTGGCCACAGCAATCAGAGGAGATAAAGAAATAAAATGGATCCAGATTGGAAAAGAAGAAGTAAAACTCTCCCTGTTTGCAGATGACATGATCCTCTACATTGAAAACCCAAAAAACTCTACCAGAAAATTACTAGAGCTAATCAGTGAATATAGTAAAGATTCGGGATACAAAATCAAGACACAGCAATCACTGGCAGTCATAGACACTAACAATGAGAAAACAGAAAGAGAAATTAAGGAAACAATTCCATTCACCATCGAAACAAAAGGAATAAAATACTTAGGAGTATTTCTACCTAAAGAAACAAAAGACTTATATATAGAAACCTATAAAGCATGGATGAAAGAAATCAAAGAGGACACAAATAGATGGAGAAATGCACTGTGTTCGTGGATTGGAAGAATCAATATAGTGAAAATGAGCTTACAACCCAAAACAATCTATAGATGCAATGGAATTCCTATCAAGCTACCAGAGGTCTTTTTCAGAGAATTAGAACAAATAATTTCACAATTTGTATGGAAATACAAAAAACCTCGTATCACCAAAGCAATCTTGAGAAAGAAGATTGGAACTGGAGGAATCAACCTACCTGACTTTAGGCTATACTACAAATCCACAGTCATTAAGACAGTATGATACTGGCACAAAGACAGAAATATAGATCAATGGAACAAAATAGAAAGCCCAGGGATAAATCCACGCATCTATGGACACCTTATCTTTGACAAAGGAGCCAAGAATATACAATGGAGAAAAGACAACCTCTTTAACAAGTGGTGCTGGGAAAACTGGACAGCCACTTGTAAAAGAATGAAACTAGATCACTTTCTAACACCATACACAATGATAAACTCAAAATGGATCAAAGATCTAAGCATAAGACCAGAAACTATAAAACTCCTAGAGGATAACATAGGCAAAACACTCTCTGCCATAACCCAAAGCGGGATACTCCATGACCCACCTCCCAGAATATTGGAAATAAAAACACGAATAAACAAATGGGACCTAATTAAAATTAAAAGCTTTTGCACAACAAAGGAAACTATACGCAAGGTGAAAAGACAGCCTTCAGAATGGGAGAAAATAATAGCCAATGAATCAAAGGACAAACAAGTAATCTCAAAAATATACAAGCAACTCCTGCAGCTCCACTCTAGAAAAATAAACAACCCAATTAAAAAGTGGGCCAAAGAACTTAACAGACATTTCTCCAAAGAAGATATAAAAATGGCTAACAAACACATG
>ML664179.1:991363-1010188 GCA_007570785.1 Antilocapra americana
CAGCACAGTTGGGGAGTGGGGCTTCTCCTCTCCCCCGGCCCGGCCGCTCCTGCAGCTGAGCACTCCTTCTAAGGTGTACACAGCACTGATATGTCCAGAATCCCCAGAAGTCTTGGTTAGCCTCCCCGGGGCTGGGTTATGCCCACTGCTCTCTGGCGGGGGCTGGGTCGGTCAGCAGCCCGCAACTGCCCAGCCTCTCTGTTGACTCCTCACCACCCTTTGTTTTGTGCAAGGGCCTGGGGGGGTGCTTTTCCTGGAAGGTTAGGTCCCTCAGGCTGCTCCGTTCCCTGAGCCCGCGGCCCGCCCCTCCCTGAGCAGGAGCAGTCCGCTTCGGCTGTGCTGCCGCTTGGCTGTGCTTTGTAGCCAGAGACGAACCTTGCAGGGCTTAGCTATTAATCTGCTTTTGCTCTCAGCTCTATTGCTCTCCAAGATCCACCGCAGATCTGCCAGAGAGAATGCTCCCTGGTGTTCAGAAACCTTTCTCCTCTTTTTTTTTTTTTTCTCTTTATTCCAGACTCCCCTTCCAGGACGGAACCCGTCCCCAGCTCTTTGTCTCTCCCTCTACTTTTTTTTTCTTTTCTTTCTTTTGTCCTACCTCCTCACGCCGGCAATTGGTCGCCTCTCCAGATGCCCGATGTCCTCTGCCAGCATTCAGTTCCTGTTTTTTGGAGTTTGCTCAGCCTTTAAAAGTTCTTTTGGTATATTTATTGGGGAGAGAGTGTTCTCCCCATCCTATTCCTCTGCCATCTTAGTTTTCCTCCAATAAAGTTTTATTAAAGTATAAAGGAGATAGAGAAAGCTTCTGAGATAGGCATCAGAAGTGGGTAGAAAGAATATCCGTTTGCTAGCATTAGCACTGGAGTTATATACTCTCAAATTAGTTATTACAGTGAATCAAAAGAATGTCTGGAGGTTGTAAAGACCTCACCAGACCCATTCCCATGATTTACATTTTAAGATAACAGGATTACCCAGAAGGTTTTTTTCCAGACTGTTTTCAAGCAGGATACATTATTGTTATATAATCCTAAAGAATGTAGAGAGAAAAATAAATTTGTCTTTTCTTCCTCCTTGAGAATTCCAGACTCCTCTCTCCTTGGGGACCCCTAGATTTCTTATCAACCTGCCTAGGAGAGGACTCTCTCAGAAGCAACCTAGATGTCCATCAACAGATGAATGGATAAGAAAGCAGTGGTACATATACATAATGGATTATTACTCAGCCATTAAAAAGAATACATTTGAATCAGTTCTACTCAGGTAGATGAAACTTTAGCCTATTATACAGAGTGAAGTAAGCAAGAAGGAAAAACAAAAATACAGTATATTAATGCATATATATGGAATTTAGAAAGATGGTAAAGTTAACCCTGTATGCGAGACAGCAAAATAAATGTAGATGTATAGAACAGTCTTTTGGACTCTATGGGTGAGGGCAAGGGTTGGATGATATGGGAGAACAGCATTGAAACATGTTATTATCATATGTGAAATTAATCGCCAGCCCAGTTTTGATGCTCAGGGCTGGTGCACCTGGATGACCCAGAGAGACTGAATTTGGAGAGGGGTGGGAGTGGGGTTCTGGAAGGGCAACATATGCATACCCATTGCAGATTCATGTCAAGGTATGGCAAAACCAACATGATAATATAAAGAAAAAAATTATGGAAAAAAATAAACAGACCTTAATCATCAGAAAAAAAAAAAAGGCTTTGACATAGTCAATAAAGCGAAAATAGATGTGTTTTTTTTTCTGGAACTCTCTTGCTTTTTCGATGATTCAATGAATGTTGGCAATATGATCTCTGGTTCCTCTGCCTTTACTCAAACCAGCTAGAACATTAGGAAGTTCATAGTTCACGTATTGCTTAAGCCTGACTTTGAGAATTTGAGCATTACTTTACTAGTGTGTGAAACGAATGAAATTTGCAGCAGTTTGAGCATTCTTTGGCGTTGCCTTTTTTTGGGATTGGAACGAAAACTGACCTTTTCCAGTTCTGTGGCCACTGCTGAGTTTTCCACATTTGCTGACAGACTGAGTGCAGCAACTTTATAACATCATCTTTTAAGATTTGAAATACTTCAAGTGGAATTCCATCACCTCCACTAGCTCTGTTTGTAGTGATACTTCCTAAGGTCCACTTGACTACAACATACCAGCATGTCTGGCTTTACATGAGTGATGACCTTATCATGATTATCTGGGTCATGAAGATGTTTTTGTCCATTTTACCTATGTATACTGGCCACCTCTTCCTAATACCTTCTGCTTCTGTCAGGTCCATAAAATTTCTGTCCTTTATGGAGCTCATCTTTACCTAAAATGTTCCCTTAGTATCTCTAATTTTCTTGAAGAGATCTCTAGTCTTTACCATTCTATTGTTTTCCTCCATTTCTTTGCACTGATCATTGAGAAAGGTTTTCTTATTCCTCCTTGCTATTCTTTGAAACTCTTAATTCAAATGGGCATATCTTTCCTTTTCTCCTTTGCTTTTCACTTCTCTTCTTTTCACAGCTATTTGTAAGGCCTCCTCAGGCAGCCATTTTGCTCTTTTGCATTTCTTTTTCTTGGGGACAGTCTTGATTCCTGTCTCTTCTATAATGTCACAAACTTCTATCCCTAGTTCATCAGGCACTCTGTCTATCAGATCTAGTCCCCTAAATCTATTTCTCACTTCCACTGTATAATCCTGAGGGGTTTGATTTAGGTCATGCATGAATGGTCTTGTGGTTTTCCCTACTTTCTTCAGTTTCAGTCTGAATTTGGCAGTAAGGAGTTCATGATCTGAGCCACAGTCAGCTCCCAGTCTTCTTTTGCTGACTGTATAGAGCTTCTCCATCTTTGGTTGCAAAAAGTATAATCAATCTGATTTCGGTATTGACCATCTGGTGATGTCCATGTGTAGAGTCTTGTCTTGTGTTGTCAGAAGAGGGAGTTTGTTATGACCAGTACATTCTCTTGGCAGAACTCTATTAGCCTTTGCCCTACTTCATTCTGTACTCCAAGCCAAAGTTGCCTATTACTCCAAGTGTTTCTTAACTTCCTAGTTTTGCATTCTAGCCCCCTATAATGAAAAGATCATCTTTGTTGGGTGTCAATTCTAGAAGGTCTTCATAGATCCGTTCAACATCAGCTCCTTCAGCATTATTGGTCAGGTCACAGACTTGGATTACCATGATGCTGAGTGGTTTTCCTTGGAAATGAACAGAGATCATTCTGTAGTTTTTGAGACTGCATCCAATACTGCATTTCAGACTGTTTTGTTGACTATGATGGCTACTCCAATTCTTCTAAGAAATGGTTGCCCACAGTAGTAGATAAATGGTCATCTGAGTTAAATTCACCTATTCCAGTCCTTTTTGTTTCAATGCTTCCTAAAATGTCAATGTTCACTCTTGTCATCTCCTGTTTGGTCACTTCCAATTTGCCTTGATTCATGGACCTAACATTCCAGGTTCTTATGCAATATTGCTCTTTCTGGCTTTGGACCTTGCTTCCATCATGTTCTCAGCCTAGCTGGGTGTTGCTTTTGCTTTGGCTCCATCTCTTCATTTCTTGATTTATTTCTCCACTGATCTCCAGTAGCATATTGGGAACCTACCGACCTGGGGAGTTCATCTTTCAGTGTCCTATCTTTTTGCCTTTTCAAACTGTTCATGGGGTTCTCAAGGCAGGAATACTGAAGTGATTTGCCATTCCCTTCTCCAGTGGATCACATTTTATGAGAACTCTCCACCATGACCCATCCTTCTTGGGTGGCCCTACACAGCATGGCTCATAGTTTCATTGATTTAAACAAGGCTATGGTCCATGTGATTAGATTGGTTAGTTTCCTGTAGTGATTTTCAGTATGTCTGCCCTCTGTTGGAGAAGAATAAAAGGCTTATGAAAGCTGCCTGATGGGATAGACTTACTGAGGGGATACTAGATCCTGTTCTGATGGATGAGGCCATGCTCAGTAAATCTTTAATCCAGTTTTCTGTTGATGGATGTAACTGTGTTCCCTCCCTTCTGTTTACTTGGGTCCAAACTATGGTGGAGGTAATGAAGATAATGGTGAACTCCCTCAAAAGATCCCATGCATGTACTGCTATAATCCATGCCCCAACTCCTGGAGCAGGCTGCCACCAGCCCATGCCTTTGCTGGAGACTCTCAGACACTCACAGGCAAGTCTCCTGTGGGGTCATTATTCCTTTATCTTGGGTCCTGGTGCACAAGGTTCTGTTGTGCCTTCCAAGAGTCTATTTTCCAGTCTGGGAACTCTATGGTGGGGTTAATGGTGACCTCCTCCAAGAGGACTTATGCCATACCCACACCCAGAGCCCCTGGGTGTGACAGACCACTGCCAACCCATACATCCCCAGAAGATGCTCAAACAGTTTTGTCTCAGTCTCTGTGGCATCCCCAGTCCTGGTGTGCACTGTTTGAGCCCTCTGAGTGTCTCTGATGGGAATGGGATTTGATTCTAAATATGAATTCGACCCTCCTACCATCTTACTGGGGCTTTTCCTTTGCCTTTGGAAGTGGGGTATCTTCTCACAGGTGCTCCAATGCCTACCATCTTACTGGGGGTTCTCTGACCTTGAACGTGGGGGTCTCTATTCATAGCTGCTCCAGTGAAACACAGGTGCTGCTCCTGACCTTGGACTTGGGATATCTCCTCTCAGCCACTCACGGCTCCAGCACTGCACAGCCATAATTATCTTTTATTTTTGGTCTGGCTATTGATTGTGATAACTGATAAATATCTTTTACACTTCTGATTATGCAACTATTACTCACTTAATACCATTGTATCATGATTGGTCAACATAAAAAGAAGATAACTGTATATCACCAAAGCTACCATTTAATAGAAAAACCTGTAATCATTTTTTAAAATTCAGATGCATATCAGAATTACCTTGAAATTTTTTGAAAAATACAAATACTCAGGTTTTGCTTTTGTTCCTCCCAGAGCTCCAGATATTTTTCTAATGAGCAGTCATGTTACAATTGGACTATATGATGATATTTTACTTTCATCTAGTTTGTTTCACCTTTTCTATTTCATACTCAGTGCTCCCATTTCATTTAGTTTATGTTCTCCAATTTCTTCATCTCTTTTCTTGATGTTCTTTCTCAAGCCTTTAACAAGTATAGTAGAAAAGCTTGTGTGTGTGTGTGTGTGTGTGTGTGTGTATACACACATACATAATATCTATATTTTAGGAAACATGAAATTTTGCCTAACTGAGTTAATTATGCCATTTTGATTCTAGTTGTTTGATTTAGTATGACTAGAATGCCAGCTTTTTAGTGGAAAAATAGAGATGCACCAAGCAACAAAGGTTTACTGTGTAGCATAGGGAACTACAGTCAGTATCTCACAATAACCTATGATGAAAAATAATTCTGAAAGTAATACATGTCTATTTGTATAGCTGAATCACCTTGCTGTGCACCTGAAACATTTTAAGTCAGCTATATATCAATAATATATATTAACAATAAACAAATGTATTAAATTAAAACCATAAAAACAAACAATGGATGGGCTCTACCTATTGAGACTTTGATCACTTAGTCCTATTCCTTAAGGGTGGACTCAGGAAACAGGTAGTCTGACAATGGTTCTTAGCCCCAGACCAATTAAATCAGAGTTTCTGATTATAAGTCCAGGGCATTAGTTGACTATTTAAAATTTATTTATTTTAATTGAAGGATAATTGCTTTACAATATTGTTTTGATTTCCTACATAAAGAAGAATTATCCATAGGTGTATATATGTCACCTCACTGTTGAACCTCCCTCTCACCCTTTCCCACCCCTCTAGGTTGTTATAGAGTCCCAATCTGAGTTGCCCGAGTCATACCGGAAATTTCCATTGGCTATCTACTTTACATATGGTAGTATATATGCTTCCATGCTACTCTTTCCATTCATCTCACCCTCTCTTTCTTCCTCTCTGACCTTGTCCATAAAACTATTCTTAATGTCTTCATTTCCATTGCTGACCTGCAAATAGATTTATCAGTACCATCTTTCTAGATTCCATAGATATGTGCAAATATATATTTGCTTTTCTCTTTCTGACTTCTCTCTATATAATAGGCTCTAGATTAATCCAACTTATTAGCACTGACTCAAATGCATTACTATTTATGGATGAGTAATCTTCCATTATACATGTGCACCATAGTTTCTTTATCCATTGATTAGTTAATAGACATCTAGGTTGCTTCCATGTTCTAGCTATTTCAAGTGGTGCTGCAATGAACATTGGGGTACATGTGTCATTTTCAGTTTTGGTTTCCTCAGGGTATATGCCTCGAAGTGATATTTCTGGGTCAGATAGTGGTTTTGAAGAGGAAAAATTAAACTTTTACATAACCTCCTTCTCCTCTGTAACTCAGATTTCCCCTTGCAAAGTCTAGAGCATGTAGATCACATAGTCTCAGAAAGTGGGGATTTGCAATACTAGGAACTGGAGTTTATCTGACTTACCCTTGTCCTGCTCTTTGCAATTGCCCAACACCTGCAAACTTGGTTAATCAAGCCTTTTACAGGCCAGGCATCCCCCTCCCCATCTTGACTGCTGTTCCTGTGTGCACGAAACATCTTAGTTTAAATTATCCTATTAACAGAGTTAATAGTGTTGCCCACTACAGTTTGTGTATAAAAACTCTGTAGTCCCTTTGTTAGGGGCTCAGAGCCTGGAGTGTTAACTCCTTTGGGCCTGCTGGCATAATAAATCTGAGTTCTCTAACTTTCTGAGTGTGGTATTTGGTTTCTCAAGTGCTGGTTTCTGCAACATTTTTATTCCTATATTTCTACAGAATCTCCATACTGTCTTCCATAGTGGTTGTATTAATTTACAATCCCACCAGCAGTGCAAGAATGTTCTCTTTTCTCCATCACATGGTGCTTGTGGTCTTTTTGATGATGGCCATTCTGACTGGTGTGAGCTAATATCTTTTTGTATGTTTGACTGTCATTTCTCTAATAATGAGCAATATTGAGCATCTTTTCATGTTTATTAACCATCTGTATGCTTTCTTTGGAGAGAAGCCTGTTTAGGTCTTTTGCCCCCTTTTTTATTAGGTTGTTTGTTTTTCCAGTATTGACTTGTATGAGCTGTATATTTGGGAATTAATCCTTTGTCAGTTGTTTCGTTTGCTAATATTTTCTCCCATTCTAAGGGTTCTTTTCACCTCGTTTATGGTTTGCTATGCAAAAGAGTTTAATCAAGTCCCACTTGTTCATTTTTTATTTTATTTTCATTATTTTAGGAGATGAGTCATAAAGGACCTTGCTATGATTTAGGTCATACAATGTTCTGCCTTTGTTTTCTTCTAGGAGCTATATAGTTTCTGGTGAGTTTGAGCAAACTTCAGAAGATAGTGAAGGACAGGGAAGCCCGGTGTGCTGCAGTCCATAGGGTCACAAAGAGTCAGACATTATTGAGAGGCAGAACATCAATAAAATTTGTGAAAATCAAACCAGAGAAGAGGTGAGAAAATGCATGGAGAAAGTCTCACAAATGTCAGGTTAAGAAGGAACCATGCAAAATTTCCTGATTCTCTGAATGAAGATGCACCACTAAGAAACGAAAACAGTGAGGGACTCTGGTGGACGTTGATCCAGCAACCTTTGAGTGAGGGCTTGCTATGTGCCAGGCACCCATCCTGTCCTCAGAGAATCTAGAAGAGGAGATGAAATACCAATGTTTCGGAGGATACACTTTCATGATGCAGACAGATTTTAAAGATGAAAACTTGAGTTGCACATTACAAAACACTTTTTCAAGAGTCAGGAATGGTGGGTTAGAAGGAAAAAACACCTAGGAAATTGTAGGAGCAAGAAATTGATTCCAATAGAGGCTTCTGGCTCCAATAGAAAGCTTCTGTGAGGAAGTGGCATTTGAGCTTACAGAACTCAAAATGCAGTTGGATAAATAGGGTAGGAGTCAGCATTTTGGAGAGGAAATAGCCTGAAGGAACAGGCTGGTTGTGTTTCCAAGTAATATCTACTTTAAAAATATTCACAAACTTAATGTTAAGAGTTACGTTTTATTCAGCAGAATTTTTAATGACTTCAAGCTTGGGGGACAGCATCTTAAATAAACCAGAGAGAACTGGTCAGAGAAAGTGAGATTTGGTGTCTAGGTTACATAGAAGTTTGCAAAAAGGACAGATAGTTTGAACATCAAAAAAATTATTGTTAACTAAAGGGAACCAGATATTCCAAGTTAAGGAATTTAACAATTTTCTACATATGGAAAGATACAAGAGTCGAGGCTCACTGAAATCATGCTTTTCATATGCGTCTCAATATCCTGTATTTTTCACATCCCCAGCTCCCTTGGGCTCAAAATAAGGAGTGGTTGCAATCTTATGGCTGTTAGATCTTAGGTACTGTTCTCCTTCCTGAGTACCCTTAGGGCTCAGGAATTCAAATTTGGAAGGATGGAATAAGTGATGACTAGGACATCCTTGATTACTGATAGGAGTAAGAAATTGATTCTAATAGAGGCTTCTAATAGAAGCCAATAGAGGAACATTTCTCAGTCCCTCCCTAAGGTCAAAAATTCAGCCAAAATTTAGGAGACACTCCATGATCATTTTCTTTGTCCCAAGGCACTGGGAGACTCACCCCAGATAAGGCAAAAACTCTCATTGATATGCTATTCTAGGTCCTAATCTCTGGCTTAGGCCTATTAAAAGATAATAAGAGTCTCTGGATCATCTATAGTCTAATCTATTCTGACAGAATGTGGTTCACTGGAGAAGGGAATGGCAAATCACTTCAGTACTCCTGCCTTAAGAACCCCATGAACAGTATGAAAAGGCAAAAGGATAGGACACTGAAAGATGAACTCCCCAGGTTGGTAGGTGTCCAATATGCTACTGGAGGTTAGTGGGGAGATAACTTTAGAAAGAGTGAAAGGATGGAGCCAAAGCAAAAACAACACCCGCTTGTGGATGTGACTGGAGATAGAAACAAGATCCAATGTTGGAAAAAGAAATATTGCATAGGAACTTGGAATGTTAGGTTCATAAATCAAGGCAAATTGGAAGTAGGCAAACAGAGATAACAAGAGTGAATGTCGACATTCTAGCAATCAGTGAATTAAAACGGACTGGAATGGGGGAATTTAACTTAGATGACCATTGTGTCTACTACTGTGGGAAGGAATCCATTAAAAGAAATGGAGTAGCCATCATAGTCAACACCAGAGTCCAAAATGCAGTGCTTGGATGCAGCCTCAAAAACGATAGAATGATCTCTGCTCATTTCCAAGGCAAACCGTTCAGCATCATGGCAATCCAAGTTTATGCCCTGACTAATAATGCTGAAGAAGATGAAGTTGAATGGATCTATGAAGACCTTCTAGAATTAACACCCAACAAAGGTGACGTTTTCATTATAGGGGACTGGAATGCAAAACTAGGAAGTTAAGAAACACTTGGAGTAATAGGCAAATTTGGCCTTGAAGTACAGAATGAAGCAGAGTAAAGGCTAATGGAGTTCTGCCAAGAGAATGTACTGGTCATAGCAAGCACTCTCTTCCAACAATGCAAGAGACGACTCTACACATGGACATCACCAAATGGTCCACACCAAAATCAGATTGATTATATTTTTTGCAACCAAAGATGGAGAAGCTCTATACAGTCAGCAAAAAGAAGACTGGGAGCTGACTGTGGCTCAGTTCATGAACTCCTTATTGCCAAATTCAGATTGAAACTGAAGAAAGTAGGGAAAACCATGAGACCATTCATGTATGACCTAAATCAAATCCCTCAGGATTATACAGTGGAAGTGAGAAATAGATTTAGGGGACTAGATCTGATAGACAGAGTGCCTGATGAACTAGGGACAGAGGTTTGTGACATTATAGAAGAGACAGGAATCAAGACCATCCCCAAGAAAAAGAAATGCAAAAGAGC
This sequence comes from Antilocapra americana, assembly GCA_007570785.1. Classification (NCBI taxonomy): domain Eukaryota; kingdom Metazoa; phylum Chordata; class Mammalia; order Artiodactyla; family Antilocapridae; genus Antilocapra; species Antilocapra americana. The sequence goes on from ML664179.1 coordinate 1,001,299, forward strand.
AAAATGGCTGCCTGAGGAGGCCTTACAAATAGCTGTGAAAAGAAGAGAAGTGAAAAGCAAAGGAGAAAAGGAAAGTTATATCCATTTGAATTAAGAGTTCCAAAGAATAGCAAGGACAGGTAAGAAAGCCTTCCTCAGTGATCAGTGCAAAGAAATAGACGAAAACAATAGAATGATAAAGACTAGAGATCTCTTCAAGAAAATTAGAGATACCAAGGGAACATTTCAGGTAAAGATGGGCTCCATAAAGGACAGAAATTTTATGGACCTGACAGAAGCAGAAGGTATTAGGAAGAGGTGGCCAGAATACATAGGTAAAATGGACAAAAATATCTTCATGACTCAGATAACCATGATGGTGTGTTCACTTACCTAAAGTCAGACATACTGGAATGGTGAAGTCTAGTGGGCCTTAGGAGCATCACTACGAACAGAGCTATTGGAGGTGAGGGAATTCCACTTGAGGTATTTCAAATCCTAAAAGACGATTCTATTGCTAGCAAATTTAGAAAATGCAGCAGTGGCCACAGGACTGGAAAATGTCAGTTTTCATTGCAATCCCAAAGACAGACAATGCCAAAGAATGCTCAAACTGCTGCACAGTTTCATTCATCTCACACACTAGTAAAGGAAGACTCAAAATTCTCTAAGCCAGGCTTCAGCAATACATGAGCAGTGAGTTTTCAGATGTTCAAGCTGGTTTTAGAAAAGACAGAGGAACCAGAGATCAAATTGTCAACATCTGCTGGGTCATAAAAAAAGCAAAAGAGTTCCAGAAAAACATCTATTTCTGCTTTATCGACTATGCCAAAGCCTTTGACTGTTTGGGTCACAATAAACTGGAAAATTCTGAAAGAGATGTGAATACCAGATCACCTGACCTGCCTTTTGAGAAACCTGTATGCAGATCAGGAAGCAACAGTTATAACTGGACATGGAACAACAAACTGGTTCCAAATAGGAAAAGGAGTATGTCAAGGCTGTATATTGTCACTCTATTTATTTAACTTATATGCAGAGTACATGATGAGAAACTTATACACAGAGTACATCGTTAATAATGCTGGGCTGGATGAAGCCCAAGTTGGAGTGAAGACTGCTGAGGTAACATCAATAACTTCATATATATGGATGGCACCACCCTTATGCCAGAAAGTGAAAAAGAACTAAAGAGCCTCTTGATAAAAGTGAAAGAGGGGAGTGAAAAAGTTGGCTTAAAGCTCAACATTCAGAAAATAAAGATCATGGCATCTGGTTCCATCACTTCATAGGAAATAGATGGGGAAACAGTGGAGACAGTGGCTGCCTTTATTTTTCTGATCTCCAAAATCACGGCAGATGGTGAGTGAAGCCATGAAATTGTATGGACCTGACTTCTTTTTGGAAGAAAAATTATGACCAACCTAGACAGCATATTAAAAAACAGACATTACTTTGCCAACACAGGTCTGTCTAGTCAAGGCTATGGTTTTCCCAGTAGTCTTCTATGGATATAAGTATTGGACTATAAAGAAAATTGAGTGCTGGCGAATTGATGCTTTTGAGCTGTGATGTTGGAGAAGATTCTTGAGAGTCCCTCGGACTGCAAGGAGATCCAACAAGTCCATCCTAAAGGAAATCAGTCCTGGGTGTCCACTACAAGGACAGATGCTGAAGCTGAAACTCTAATATTTGGCCACCTGATGCAAAGAGCTGACCCATTTGAAAAGACCCTGATATTGGGAAAGATTGAGGGCAGAAAGAGAAGGGGATGACAAAGTATGAGATGACTGAGTGGCATCACCGACTCAATGGACATGAGTTTGGATAAACTTCAGGAGTTGGTGATGGACAGGGAGATCTGGCATGCTGTAGTTCATGAGGTCCCAAAGAGTCGACATGACTGAGCAACAGAGCTGAAGTGAATTTTGGTGCAGGAGATATTTCCCTAGTTGCTTCTTCCTGTACCTAGAATCACACTATTACAATTATTTATTTTATATAGCACTACATATCTCATCAGTTGCTTCACGTTGTGTAGTCAACATTATATTTGTTGGAGTCCTATTTACACACTGTAAGAGACAACAATCATAAAATAGGCAGATATCATTAATGTAGCTAGTAACATTGACAAAGTCATATAGTGAAGTAGAGAGACAAAATCATCAACAATTTGGGAACAAATAATAAATTAAAATGTTTATTAATTTACTTGTAGTAAGTTGTAGTTGTAGTTGTAGTTGTAATTTAGTTGTAGTAAACTATCAAGTCCAGTGGGGAGCCAGCCTTTAGCCTCTCCAGCTAAATTTTAGCACAATCAGGTTGAGAAAAAGATAAATGTTTCATCTTTATTTACAAGTGGATACTTTATCAACTTGTTGCAGGTCACAGCATGAGAAAAAATTTTTTACTGGAAAACAGATTCAAGTTGGTATGTTTTCCAAAGTCAAAGTCATAAATCATATTTATCAGTTCATTTACTTCCATATATTTGATTCCTGTTGACTCACATGAAGTAATTAGGTTTTCCATTACAGCTCGTCATTTGTTACCAGTTCAGTGGCATTATCTAAAAGCTTTTAGAAACTTCTATTTGTTCAAATGGGTTATTTTTATGAGTCCTCGTGAAAATCTTCATTTTGTAAAAACAGTTTAAAATTATGATAGTCTATAAAAGACAAAAATTTAAATAACATAGTTAAACATTTGAGTATAATGCAATTAGCAGGAAAGAGATATTTCTGTAACATATAACATTTTAGGGCAATCACTGGAATTATATCAGGATGTTAGGGATTCCATATAAAATTTGGGGATGTCTATATTAATGGCATTTATTCATGCATTTTAACCTAAAGTTTACCTTTAATCATTTGACAATATTCCTGAATTAAAAATTTCAAATAAACTTATTTTAATATTCTTCTCAGATACATCTCAGAAATATTTGTTTGAAGCATCCCAGAGTCAGCTGGAGGCTAAAAGGGCTTTAGTTAGATTTTGATATTTGAAAAGTTTGTTAGAAACATCAAAAAGGTTTTTAAACACACGGAGATCAGAGGAAATTGAAATAATACTTATTTAACCAAAGTCACGAAATGATTATGGGAAAACAAATATAGATCACTTAAGTGCATAGAAACTCACATAATTTTTTTTTATCTAAAAGGAGAACTTCTAACACTGATAAATTAGATTCCAGTCTTGCACTAGCTCACCTAATACAATCCATTTAGTTAACTTAAATTTAAATTTAGTTAATCCTGACTATGCATAAGACTTTTTTCCTCCCTGTGGTTCCTTTCCATAATCTCTCACACATTTCTGTATACAAACTATTTCTAATTTTCTATCCAAATAAAATCAATCAGCTCATTCTTTCCATTTCCTCAATAAAATATAATTCTATTCCCCATTCCTTCTTTATTGAAAACACACATTCTAATTCTCACTGTAACTTGAAACATTATTGTATCATTCCAAATAGTTTTATTTAGATGCTTAAATTAGAATCCTCAACTCTTAAAACCTTAATTTTTAGTAAAAGCCAAGAAGTAAACAAGTATGAGCTGTCTTTTACACTGATATTTTATAGTTTGGTGGGTATAAACACAAATAATAATTTCTAAAAACATTTGTTTTCTTATAGAGGACACCTTGAGGTGACTAAATATTTTCATTAATATTTCTAAATACCTTTAGTTGCTTTATTTACTAATCAGTATCTCAGTATCTTAATAACTTCCATTACTTAAATTAATATAATTCTCAAATATTAAGTTACAAAATCTCTGGAAAGGTCACTTTATGTAAACATTTCTAAAAAATAGTCACTTTAAAGAATTTGTCCTAAAGTTCTTAGCTCATTTACATTTACTTTAAAGTTTCATTAGATTTAGTAAGTTCTTGTTTATTAATAAACCTAAAGACAATAAGGGCTTGCTTGGTGACTCAATGTTAAAGAATCTACCTGGTAATACAGGAAATACAGGAGATGCAAGTTTGATCCCTGGGTCAGGAAGACCTCCTGGAAAAGGAAATGACAAGTCATTCTCAGAATCCAGGATTCTGAGAAATCCCATGCACAGAATAGTTCTGTGGGCTACAGTCCACAGGGTCACAAAGAATTGGACATGACTGAGTGACTGAGCATGTGCACACACACAATAAGATATTAATTTTTAATTTTAATACAATTAATTTCAATAAAATTAATTACTGATTTTAACAAACAACTGACGAATGGATAAGAAAGCTGTGGTACATATAAACAATGGAATATTACTTAGCAGTAAAAAAAAATCATTTGAGTCAGTTCTACTCAGGTGGATGAAACTGGAGCCCATTATCCAGAGTGAAGTAAGCCAGAAGCAAAAACAACAATACAGTATACTAACGCATATATATGGATTTTAAAAAGACGGTAACGAGAACTCAGCATGCGAAACAGCAAAAGGAATGCAGATGTATAGAACAGACTCGTGGAATCTGTGGATGAGGGCAAGGGTGGGATGTTATGGGAGAATGGCATTGAAACATGTTAATTATCATATGTCTAATCAATCGCCAGCCCAGGATTGATGCTCGGGGCTGGTGCATCAAGATTTCCTGGGGGGAGGGAGGGGGGTTCTGGAGGGGGAGCATATGTAAACCCATGGCGATATCATGTCATTGTATCACAAAACTAATAAAAAATTAATTTTAATTTTTTGGTGACTCTTAACAACAGGTTTTCTATTAATTAGATCAATATACTTGAACAATAATACCAGGTATCAACTTTTCTTTTTGACAATTTTTATTTATTTATTTACTTTAATTGGAGGCTAATTACAATATTGTGGTGGTTTTTGCCATACACTGAGAGAATCAGCCATGAGTGTACATGTGTTCCCCATCCTGACCTCCACTCCCACCTCCCTCCACATCCCATCCCTCTGGGTCATCCCAGTGCACCAGCCCTGAGCACCCTGTCTCATGCATTGAACCTGGACTGGTGATCGGTTAAGACTGAATATTTCCCAGTACACATGAACCTGAAAATCATTTTGGTCAGTTTCTCTTTGTGTAACACTTTATAGTAAAAATAAATAGACCTCTTTATAAATTTAATTTTGATAGTACATTTTAAAACTATATATATCTCATATGAGTAGAATTGCTTCAAATGAATTTTTTTTTTAATGCTGAGTAATATTCCATTGTGTATATGTACCACAGCTTTCTTATCCATTCATCAGTTGATGGGCATCTAGGTTGTTTCCATGTCTTGGCTATTGTAAACAATGCAGCGATGAACATTGGGGTACACGTGGCTCTTTCAATTCTGGTTTCCTCGGTGTATATGCCCAGCAGTGGGATTGCTGGGTCATACGGCAGGACTATTTGCAGCTTTTTAAGGAACCTCCACACTGTTTTCCATAGTGGCTGTACTAGTTTGCATTCCCACCAACAGTGTAAGAGGGTTCCCTTTTCTCCACATCCTCTCCAGCATTTATTGCTTGTAGACTTTTGGATGGCAGCCATTCTGACTGGTGTAAAGTGGTACCTCATTGTGGTTTTGATTTGCATTTCTCTGATAATGAGTGATGTTGAGCATCTTTTCATGTGTTTGTTAGCCATTTTTATATCTTCTTTGGAGAAATGTCTGTTAAGTTCTTTGGCCCACTTTTTAATTGGGTTGTTTATTTTTCTAGAATGGAGCTGCAGGAGTTGTTTGTATATTTTTGAGATTAATTGTTTGTCTGTTGCTTCATTGGCTATTATTTTCTCCCATTCTGAAGGCTGTCTTTTCACCTTCCTTATAGTTTCCTTTGTTGTGCAGAAGCTTTTAATTTTAATTATGTCCCATTTGTTTATTCGTGGTTTTATTTAGCCCATTATCCAGAGTGAAGTAAGCCAGAAGCAAAAACAACAATACAGTATATTAACGCATATATATGGAATTTAGAAAGACAGTAATGAGAACCCAACATGCGAGACAACAAAAGGAATGCAGATGTATAGAATAGACTCGTGGACTTTGTGGACGAGGGTAAGGGTGGGATGATATGGGAGAAGGGCACTGAAGCATGTTAATTGTCATGTGTCTAATCAATCGCCAGCCCAGGATTGATACTCCGGACTGGTGCAGTGAGATTTCCCGGGGGGGAGGGAGGAGGGAGGGGGGTTCCGGAGGGGAAGCATATGTAAACCCATGGTGATATCATGACAATTTATGGCAAAAACAATAAAAAAGTATATATATCTCATATGTATAATGTGTATGCAGACATAAGCAGGCAAATCTAGAGATATCATGGCTTCAAAGTTAGTTATGAACCAGATGTTTAAATATAAACTAATAAGTGTATATTACACTACATTCACAAACAGTTGGAAAACATTAAAGTTGCTTGCTCAGATGACTAAGGCTTACTATCTGTAAGGTTTGACTGAGGAAGCATTAGTAAGAATTTTAAAACCTCCCCCTTTTCCCCTCTGGTTTCATCTTGCATGGTTGAGCTAATTGGGCAGGCTCAGTCAGGTCTTTCTGGCCTATATTTCAATTTCTGTTTTTTTATAAATTTGTAACAGAAATCCTGGGTTTTCCTGATAGCTTTGTTGGTAAAGAATCCACCTGCAATGCAGGAGACCCTGGTTAGATTCCTGGATAGGGAAGATCTGCTGAAGAAGGGATAGGCTACCCACACCAGTATTCTTGGGCTTCCTTTTGGCTCAGCTGATAAAGAATCCGCTTGCAATGCAGGAGACCTGGGTTTGATCCCTAGGTTGGGAAGATACCCTGGAGAAGAGAAAGGCTACCAATTCCAGTGTTCTGGCCTGGAGAATTCTATGGACTGCATAGTCCACGGGGTTGCAAAGAGTCAGACACGAATGAGCTACTTTCACTTTCAAGAGAAATACAGTTGCCTTTAGATCCCCCAAGAATAGTTCTGTCACCTAAATATACTAAAATCAGTGTCAAGATTTCTAAGTAATTGACATTTGCATGATAAGTTGTATGTTGTAGACCTTTAGAGTTTAATTCATTATCCCTTCAAAGGTTTGTATAAAGCATTCAGCAAAGACCTTCTTTTTGCATTTACAAATTAAACCAAAGCAAAATCACTATTTTATTTTTATTAACCACTGCATGTTAGTTCCCAGATGTTTCTTACTTCTATGACTTAGGTAACTACTGGTTAGCACGTTCAGTTAATATTTCCTTAGTGGCAATCTATATGCCTTGTCTTATAATACTAAGCAGGGTAGCTATTCTGCACTGGAACATGCCTGTCCCATAATATACAGAAGATGTAACTATCTTCAGTTCAGCTCAGTCGCTCAGTCGTGTCCAACTCTTTGTCACCCCATAAACCACAGCACACCAGGCCTCCCTGTTCATCACCAACTCCTGGAGTTTACCCAAACTCATGTCCATTGAGTGGGTGATGCCATCTAACCATCTTATCCTCCATTGTCCCCTTCTCCTCCTACCTTCAGTCTTTCCCAACATCAGGGTCTTTTCAAATGAGTCAGTTCTTCACAGCCAGACTGGCTGGTACCAGAAGGCAGATTCCTGGAATACCACCCTGTGACCTCACCATAAATCAATAGGAGGAAGGTCACATATCCTGCAGACCTCTGTGCAAATTTTGCCTATAAAAGTTTTTCCTTGAAAATCATCTGGGAGTTTGGGTCTTTTGAACATCTATGCATGGGTGCTAACTCACTTTAGTTGTGTGTGACTGTATGATACAATGAAATATAGTCTGCCTGGCTCCTCTGCCCATTGGATTCTCCAGACAAGAATACTGGAGTGGGTTGCCATGCCCTCCTCTAGGGGATCTTCCCCACCTTATGATTCTCATCTCTTATGTTTTCTGCATTGGCAGGTGGGTTCTTTACCTTTAGTTCCACCTGGGAAGCCCTTCGAACATGAACACCACATCCTCCTTGCTTGATCTTAGAATAAAGCTTTCTTTGCTCCAAATAACAACATTTCCCAACAATACCTAACCAGTGTAATTCAATTTCTTAAAATCACCTATACAATGTATAAGTCTGTATACACTAATTTTCATGTCCTAACCACTAAGGAGAACACAATTTGAAAAGAAATTTATAAATAAAAAATGTCTTTGATCAAAACCACAATGAGGTACCACTTTACACCAGTCAGAATGGCTGCCATCCAAAAGTCTACAAGCAATAAATGCTGAAAAGATGTGTAGAAAAGGGAATCCTCTTACACTGTTGGTGGGAATGCAAACTAGTAGAGCCACTATGGAAAACAGTGTGGAGATTCCTTAAAAAACTGGAAATAGAACTTCCATATGACCCAGCATCCCAATGCTGGGCATACACACTGAGGAAACCAGAATTGAAAGAGACACGTGTACCCCAATGCTCATTGCCACATTGTTTACAATAGCCAGGACATGGAAGCAACCTAGACGTCCATCAACAGACGAATGGACAAGAAAGCAGTGGTATAATGGAATATTACTCAGCCATTAAAAAGAATACATTTGAATCAGTTCTACTGAGGTGGATGAAACTGGAGCCTATTATACAGAGTGAAGTAAGCCAGAAGGAAAAAAATAACAATACAGTATCCTAACACATATATATGGAATTTAGAAAGATGGTAAAGATAACCCTGTATGCGAGACAACAAAAGAGATGCAGATGTGTAGAACAGTCTTTTGGACTCTATGGGAGAGGGCAAGGGTGGGATGATATGGGAGAAAGCCATTGAAACATGTAAATTATCATATGTGAAATGAATCACCAGCCCTGGTTTGATGCTTGATACAGGGTGCTCAGGGCTGGTGCACCAGGATGACCCAGAGAGATGGAATCGGGAGGGAGGTGCAAGGGGGGTTCTGGAAGGGGAACACATGAATACCCATGGCAGATTCAT
>ML664179.1:1010288-1106159 GCA_007570785.1 Antilocapra americana
GGGGGGTTCTGGAAGGGGAATACATGTATACCCATGGCAGATTCATGTCAGTGTATGGCAAAATCAACACGATAATGTAAAGAAAATAAATAAATAAGTAAAATAAAATAAAAAAGAAAAAATAAATAAAAAATGTCTTTGAAGAATTACTTAAATAGGATTTTCAGTGAAACTAGTAGTTGTTGAGTGCTAATGTACATGTGTACTCAGTTGCTAAGTCACGTCCAATTCTTTGGGATACCACAGACTGTAGTCTGCCAGGCTCCTCTGTCCTTGGAGTCTCCTAGCAAGAATACTGAAGTGGGTGACCATTTCTTTTTCCAGGGGATCTTCCTGACCCAAGGATTAAACTCGGGTCTCCTGCATTGCAATCAGACTTTTTAGAGTCTGAGGCACTATTTCTATAGATACCTCTAAAATGCCTCAGGAATTGTGCTATAGCAAGTGCTTTATTAATCTACACACACACACACACACACACACACACACACACACAGAGTTTATTCATTTTTGAACTTAGGGAGGCACATTGTATTAAGAAATGGAACTTTGTGGTTTTGAAATATTCTCTAATTCATAAGATGAGGTTTCATAGATAAATGGTATGAATTTTAACTGTTATGGCAAAATGAATGTACATTACCAAGAGATTTCTCTGTATTACCCAATGTCTTCTTATATCTTGTGCTTACACTTTTTGAAAATTAATAACTCTAGCCCTAACCACTTCCCTCCAATCACCGACTTACAATTGCTTTTGTTATTTCTCTATGCTTTCCCTTTCTCTTGGCTAGTCAGCAATAATTTCTTGTTAATAATATTTAAGTTACTAGTCCTTAATCTACCAATTTTCTACTCTCAGTTTGTTGATAGTGGAGAAATAGCATGTCAAAACTCATGAAAAATCAGTTTAATAGTACTTCAACATTTTACAGTGTGATGGCATAATCACAGGTGGGGTTTAGCCACCATTCAGATGCTTTACAAATCTGTGCATATCTAAGTCTAAATAATTTATATACTGAGATGTACTCCTTCCATGGTGATCTAATATTCCATATCAACAAATAAAATGATAATTCACTTCCTGCCTTTCATGACTCTTTTGCCATTTATTCTGTCTTATTCTTTTGGGGGTTATTCTATTAGTTCCCAAATTTTGAGCCATTGAATGCCTGAAACACGTTGGGTTTACTTTATTTGCAACATGCACAGATTTTTCAAGGAAACAGTTTTTGAAATGCTTTCAGGAGACCTTTTTTTTGTTGTTAAACATCTTTGTTATTCAAACTATAGATAAGTAGATTCAGCATAGGAATGACAATGGTATAGAATACAGATGCCACCTGTGCCTGGGTCAAAGAGTATGTGTTATCAGGCTGCAAATCATGAAAATCAGGGACTCAAAGAAGATGTTCACCCCCATGATGTGGGACACACAGGTGGAAAGGCTTTCTGTCTGCCTGCTGCAGATTGGATCTGCAGAATGCCTAAGATGATGGCAATGTAGGTGACTGTGATGATGAAGAGAGAGCTAAGAAGGGTGAAGCCAGCTAAAACAAAGATCACCATTTCTGTGCTGAGTGCATCCATGCAGGACACAGCCAGAAGAGCTATGGTGTCACAGAAAAAGTGATTGATGCTGGCGTCACAGAATGCCGATTTGCTGATCACACAGATGGAGACTAGAGAATTGGTGAAGCCCATCATATACGGCATGACTCCAAACCACCTGCACATCTTCTGGAACATGACCATGGAATACAGTAAAGGATTGCAGATAGCTACATAGCAGTCATAGGCCATAAATCCCAGAAGAAAACACTCACTACACACCAAACCCACAAAAAAGTACATTTGAACAAACCAGCCAATGAAGGAGGTATTTTTCTGAATTGACTGTAGATTTACCAGTGCCTTGGGTGTTACAGTAGAGGAATAAAATATATTAATGAATGTTAAATTGCTAAGGAGAAACTACATGGGTGTGTGTAGCTGAGAGTTGATTTTGATGAACAGAATTAGTCCAAGGTTCCCCAAAATAGTGAAGAGATACATAGAGAAACATTATGAAGAGGCTGACTGTAGTTCATGGTGATTTACAAATCCAGAGAGGATCAAAAACGTCACCTCCATGAAGTTGTTCCCAGCCATTTCTGTCAACTCAGACCCTTGATTCTCTGCTGAAAAATGATAAGAAAAGTTAGAGGAAAGGCATGATAGTGAGCACTGACCTAGATTCCCATAACAAGAGTGGGAAACAAATATTAAATGACTCCAAGTTAATTGAGAATTTGTATATAATTTTAATTAAAAAATAGAACTAATAAATCCTAATCAAGTTTTCCAAGTTCACATTCATTGGAATTGGTTACACTCTAAAAAGAAAATCAAATAGATTGCTTTTTGGGTGTGTGTTTTTTTTATTAGTTTTGCCATACAATGACATGGTATCACCATGGGTTTACATATGCTCCCCATCCAGAACCCCTCTCCCTCCTCCCTCCCCCCCCGGGAAATCTCATTGCACCAGTCCCGAGCATCAATCCTGGGCTGGCGATTGATTAGACATATGATAATTAACATGTTTCAATGCCATTCTCCCATATCATCCCACCCTTTCCCTCATCCACAGAGTCCACAAGTCTGTTCTATACATCTGTGTTCTTTTTGCTGTCTTGCATGCTGAGTTCTCGTTACCGTCTTTCTAAATTCCATATATATGCGTTAATATACTGTATTGTTGTTTTTGCTTCTGGCTTACTTCACTCTGAATAATGGGCTCCAGTTTCGTCCATCTGAGTAGAACTGATTCAAATGAATTTTTTTTTAATGCTGAGTAATATTCCATTGTTTATATGTACCACAGCTTTCTTATCCATTCGTCAGTTGATGGGCATCTAGGTTGCTTCCATGTCCTGGCTATTGTAAACAAAGCAGCGATAAACATTGGGGTACACGTGGCTCTTTCATTTCTGGTTTCCTCGGTGTGTATGCCCAGCAGTGAGATTGCTGGGTCATATGGCAGGTCTATTTGCAGTTTTTTAAGGAACCTCCACACTGTTTTCCATAGTGGCTGTACTAGTTTGCAATCCCACCAACAGTGTGAGAGAGTTCCCTTTTCTCCAATAGATTGCTTTTTAAAGAAATTTCTCTAGAGATAAACCATCCTCTTCCCTTATCTATCACTGGGGCCCAATTCATATATTTAGAAACTTACATACTGTAATTGATTATATATTATTCTTAGAAAACATGAAACTCACCTGGAAATTTAAACTTTAAAATATAATGATACCTTGTGTGGCAGTAATAAGGTTTCAACAACCAGTGAATGAATACTTTACAGGGTTGTTTTAGCTGTTTAATGAGATCTTCAGTGGCCATATCTAATAGTTCCTTGGACTCAATAAAGCTTGCTAAAATTTGCAAATATATATGTGTATAATTTATGAAATATATATTTTAAAAAATATTATATTTAAACATATATCTGTACTTACATACAGTAAGTGAGATACTATATATATATAAAATGGAGAAGGGCATGACAACCCATTCCAGCATCCTTGCTTGTAGAATCCCATGGACAGAGGACTCTGGAGAGCTAGAGTTCATGGGGTCACAAAGATTTGCACACAATTGAGTGACTAACACACACACACACACACACACACACACACACGTAAGTTCTCTAATATGAGCCCCCCAAATTGTGAGCTTTCAAAATGCAGATATGAGTTAACATGTTCAATCACATGTCAGTTTACATGTCTGCTGTACAGTGTCCATCCTCTACAATTGGTTGTGCTTTTTTGTATTTTACTGTACATTGCTGTGTGGAGTACAGTAATCCAGGATCTTTACTTTAAGTGCAGGTTGGGCAGAAGCAAGCATAAAAACAGCAGTGATATAGTTGGTACTGCTTAGAAGAGATTCAGGAAATGGTAAGGGGATTTTATTTATTTGAGGAGACAGTGTTAGTTTTTTGAGACACAGGACCCAAATGTAGAATGGTACAGGAAAGCTACAGCAGCCATTCAGAATGCAATCCATTGCTAGCCTGTCATCTATGACAAGAATGAAAGACCCATTACTCAGATATCTCTGGATTGATTTTTCAAGAGGGTATTCATAGACGGAACTGAATCTGGCAAGGAACAAGAACCTGTGAATCGGTGTCAGGCCTGAGTGACATTGAAGCTTGCCCTGCTACTATCGCTAACAATCTTCAGCTCTGCCTTCTCCCAGCTCCTCTCTTCCCTTCAGTCGATAACTTTTCTTGCCTGCTCACTCAATGCCAGCCTCTGTATGCCAGCTGTTCTGTAGTACCCTACTTTTCAAGATACTGTACTGTAAGATTAAAAATGTTTTCTTTCTTTTTTGTGTTTTTTAATGCATTATTTGTGCAAAAATTATTATAAACCTACTACAAGACAAAACTATATAACTGATTGCATTAGCTGGGTACCTAACATAACTTTGTTGGACTTAATGAATAAACTGGACTTATCAATGTGCTCTAGTAACAGAACTCATTCAAATATAGGGGACTTATATGCTAATATAAAAGAAAAGAAACATCTTGTTTATTTTATATGGAAATGCTAAAATCCTCTCTACTTGTTTTTTCTATCACATACCCTTTCTTTCTATTGTTGAACATTTCTAAATGGGGAACTTAGTCTATGGTGCAGCCAAATTGTTTTGTCTCTGTGGTTAGAACCAGGAATGTTTTCATCATGAAACACTTGGTTATCTACAACATCAGGCAATAACTAATTCATTGCCAAAAGCAGGATTCAACTCAATAACATGATGTGAAGCAGCCTACAAATGGTAAAATGAATCAGTTCAGTTCAGTCACTCAGTAGTGTCTGACTCTTTGTGACCCCATGAATCATAGCATGTCAGGCCTTCCTGTCCATCACTAACTTCCAGAGTCCATCCAAACCCATGTCCATTGACTCAGTGATGCAATCCAACTATCTCATCCTCTCTCATCCCCTTCTCCTCCTGCCCTCAATCTTTCCCAGCACCAGGGTCTTTTCCAATGAGTCAGCTCTTTGGATTAGGTGGCCAAAGTATTGGAGTTTCAGATTCAACATCAATCCTTCCAATGAACACCAAGGACTGATCTCCTTTAGGATGGACTGGTTGGATTTCCTTGCAGTCCAAGGGACTCTCAAGAGTCTTCTCCAACACAGCAGTTCAAATGCATCCATCAATTCTTCGGTGCTCAGCTTTCTTCATTGTCCAAATCTCACATCCATACATAACCACTGGAAAAACCATAGCCTTGACTATATGGACCTTTGTTGGCAAAGTAATGTCTCTGCTTTTTAATATGCTGTCTAGGTTGGTCATAACTTTCCTTCCAGTAGTAAGGGTCTTTTAATTTCATGGCTGCAATCACCATCTGTGGTGATTTTGGAGCCCAGAAAAATAGTCAGCCACTGTTTCCATTGCCTCTCCATGAATATAATTTGTCATATTTAAAACAGAAAATTAAAATATAAAGTGATTTAATTAAAATTAATAAACTTATTTTCCCAGTTATATTGATATAAGCATGTGATAAATAAGTAAAACTGAAACTGTTGTGATATTAATGTGGTTTATTTCAGACATGTGGCACTCTGCTTGAGTAACTCAAAGGAATCTTATGTTATAAAGTATACTTAATCCCTTAGTATCTCTCATGTTCCCAGTGTTTCTATCTATTTATCCATTCATTCCTTTACTTAGCATTTAGTCAGTGAAGACATTTTGTCTTGGCTGTCATTAAAGGCACTTTTCATAAAGCATACTGGAAAGTGAAGGTGTATAAAAATAAAAACTGTGTCAATGTGAGAAACACACATAACTACACAATAATTAAAAGAAGAGGGTGATAAAATTAGATTTGCCTGGGATTTAGTCATCAAAAGTAAACTCTCTTTTCATTCAGGACTCTTCCACCTTTTTTCAGGTTTATGATCAGACAATAGGAAGATAAAACATTGCTTAATACTTGCAAAATCCATTATATTGTTTGGTGTATAATTATATTTGTCTCACATATAATTCTGAACTCTCTGAATTCCCAGTAAGATGAATTGGATCTGTTGTTGTTTTTGCTGTGGTTGTGTTTGTTATCACAAAGCTTTCTTTCTTTCTTTTTTTTTTGCTGGTTTCTATTTTTTATTTTTTATTTTTTTATGTAAAGTTACTTTAATGACAATGACATGTAAACATACAAAGATATTTACATGAAGAAGGAGATAATATAGTATATCCTAAAGTAGGTCATAATGTCTCAGTCCCCAGACTTCCTAGAAGAACATATTTCTGTGAATGATATCACTGCTTAGATGAGGATTACCTGGTTTTTAATTTTATGGTTTTTTTAAATTATTAACATAAAGGACCCCTAATGATATCAGGAAGTTGATGGGGGGAATGGTGGTGGTTTTGATGACAATTATGGAAAATACATATATAACCTTCCAATGATGGGATAAAATGAGAGCCAAATTATGAAAGTGATTGTTTATTTGCATGTACCTTCTCAAGAATTCAAATCTATTTTTTAGTTCAAATTTAGATTTGTATTCAGAATTATTTTTATTCTCAGTGTTTTTATAAAGCAGTCTCATGGCAAAAAACTATCTTCAGAAATTTAGTCTTAAACTGTCTTTTTATACCAAAATGTCTTTTTAAACTCACAAATATATATCATAAAGGAACTGGTCAATTAGCACCTTTCATCTCTTGAGATTTGTATTTTAATTGTTTCCCTAGGTTTATTTTTAACTTGTATGGGATACATCTGCAGTGAAAAGGTTTGGAAATAAATAGTCCTTATTTGTGTGTATTTATTTAAATGTCTATAGGCATACTGAAAAATGAACCCAAATATAATTTTCAAAATTATATTTATTTTATATTTAAATTATTAAACATTATATTTATTATATTTGTTTTTATTATATACATTTTAGACTTTATGTTATTAAATTGTTATATATATTATATTATTCATATTATATAAAAATATACATAACAGCTTTTCTAAAATATTATGAAATATAGATCAGATTCATGGTATTAGAAAATATCAGATAACTACTGCCCCTTTCTAAGCTTCCCAGGTAATTCTCCCAGTAAAGAGAGGTGAGTCTTCCTATGTACTGATTTATCATTGAAATCATGTTGCCACCTATGTTAATAAATCATGCATGCTTTTTTTAATGCAGGCATTCAGTGATTTTTAAATGACTTGCTCCATGTATATACACAAAATAACAGGCTGACAATAAGTATGCCACCTAGAAAAATAAACACAAAATCTTAAGTAAAATTAAAGTTTGTGCTCTGAGTTTCATGCTCAGTAGAATGGTCAGTACTTTGAAAAAAATTAATTATATTATTATTGTTTCTTTGTTTTCTAAGCAGCTTGGTAGGACACACTCAATAAAGATTCTAGGTTAGTAAATCTCTGACTGACTCACAAAAGTGAAATTTTTAAAGTGTCTCAGGTCTAGGTACTCTTTCAAAATACTAGCTTAGAAGAATCTCACAGATTTGTCTAATTAAGCTACTTTTCAATTGATATTATTATATTTTATTATTTTACTTACCATTAGAAGGGATTTAGTATTACAGTGATGAAACATGACAGATTTTTTTTATTGGGGAAGAAAAAAAAAACACATCTCTAATTCTACTTGTAGCACAATATATTTAAAAAGAGAAATATAATCTCATGGGCCATATCAGTTAAAGGTGGTCAGCATAGTAAGATGTTAGGAAAAAATAAATTGTACTACATTTCCCCCCCACTAGTATGTGTATTGAAAAACTTAAACTTTGAAAAAATTGGGCTGTGACTATCAAATTTCCATCCATTATCTTACTTCTTTCAACATACTTTTATTGAGCAACTATTAAATAACTGACACTGTGCTTTATGTGGGAATACAAAGATGAGAATAAAATCATCTCTACTTTTGCATCCCTTAAAGTTGGTTGCTTCCTTCAAGATTCGAAATTTGTCTCAGTTCTTCAATACTCTGACATTTGATGAGCTAAAGACATTGTGGTATTGTATAATTGGTTTAGGGACTTTGACCATGCTATAGGTGAATGTACACAAGCATACTAAGTCACTTCAGTTATGTCCAACCCTTTTCAACACTATGGACTGAAGCTCACCAGGCTGTTCTGTCCATGGGGATTTTCCAGGCAAGAATACTGGAATGGGTTCCTGTGCCCTCCTCCAGGGGATCTTCCCAACCCAGGATGGAAACCATAGCTCATGTCTCCTGTCTTAGCTGGAGGGTTCTTTATCATGTAATAAATGCTTTCTCAATTCAGTCCATATTTCTTATAAACCCATTAATAAGAGAGTGAAAAATCTGGCTTGAAACTCAACATTCAAACAAAAATCAAGAACATGACATCTAGTCCCATCACATCATGGAAAATAGAAGGCAAAAAAGTGGAAGCACTGACAGATTTTATTTTCTTGGGTTCCAAAATCACAGCAGGCAGTGACTGCAGCTATGAAACTGAAAAATGCTTGCTCCTTGGGAAAAAAAGCTGTGACAAACCTAGACAGTGTAATTAGAAAGCAGAGACGTCACTTTGACAACAGAGATCCATAACACCAAAGTTGTGGCTTTTCCATTACTCATGTAGGGACTAAGAGTTAGACCATGAGTTACACCATGTGAGAGTTAGACCACAAAGAAGGCTGAACACTAAATAATTGATGCTTTAGAATTGTGGTGCTGGGGAAGACTCTTTTTTAATTAATTCATTTATTTTATTTAAATTATCATGTTGGTTTTGCCATACATTGACATGAATCCACCATGGGTATACACATGTTCCCCTTCCAGAACCCACCTCCCACATCCCTCCTGATTCTGTTTCTCTGGGTCATCCCTGTGCACCAGCCCTAAGCACCCTGTATCAAGACTTTTAAGAGTCCCTTGAACTGCAAGGAGATCAAACCAGTCAATTCTAAAGGAAATCAACCATGAATATTCTTTGGAAAGACTGATGCTGAAGTTCAAAACTTTGGCCACCTGATGTGAAGTGCTGACGCATTAAAAAGACCCTGATGCTGGGAAAGACTGAAGGCAACAAGAGAAATGGGTGACAGAGGATGAGATGGTAAGATAGCATTACTGACTCAACGGACATGGATTTGAACAATAGTGAATGGCAGGAGCTTTGCATGCTACAGGCCATGGGGTTGCAAAAATTCAGATAGAATTTAGCAACTAAACAACAATAACAAGAAAATAAACCCACTTTGGGTTCTGGTTATTAATAAGCTATATTTTAAACTTTTTATTAGATATTTTTAGACTTACAGATGCACCTTACCTTGCTCAGGAAAGCTAACAGCTTAGGTGGTTACAGCATAATTATTAGCATGAAGAAGAAATAAATTAAAGAGTTTATTTAATTTTACCAGTGTTTACACTAATTTCTTTTTATCCTGTTCCAAGACCAGAGTCAGAATAGCATGCTGCAGTTGCTCTAGCAGACAGTAATGAAAGCACCCCATTACGTTAGCCTTTCTTCAACTCTTGTTCTCTCCACCCATTTAACCTATAGATGTTTGTTCTTCCTCTCTTTCTTGCTTAATTGCACTCTGAAAATGTTTACCCTCTAACTATACCCCTCCAAGACAACACTCTCTAACATTCCTTTCTTATGGGGGCATTCTTCATTCCAGAAAGAGTGTCACAGGATGATGACCTCAAGAAACATCAGAACCTGTCCTGGAATCACCTGAGGTCCTGGAATCACCCTAAAAGTCTTGATGCCTCCAGGAAAAGGAGAAGAATGCAAGACCACATCAATACTGATCCTTATCTTCAGTGCCACTTTCCATCCTAAGACTTTAAGCACTCAGAGAAAAAGAGAAAAAAATGTAGATTTAAATCCATTGAAAGCACAAAGGGAAACGAACAAACTGTAAGACCTCTTCCAACTTCTGAGGAAGGGGGCGCAGTATTAGAAGCATTAGTTTGCTGTGGTTCCCCTTTGACTAGTAAAGTAATATGGCTACTCCTCCAAAACTCTTTTCGATATTAGCAAAGAGAGACCATTTTCTTTTTGGCAACACAGTTGAGGTTTTATCTCTTCAGTTTTCTGTTATCAGTGATTGCCTCCTTTTCTTTCCTTTTTGTTCATGACCTTGAAGCTTTTTAAAGAAATTGGTCGAAGCACAAGCTGAAATCAAGATTGCCAGGAGAAATATCAATAATGCCAGGTATGCAGATGACACCACCCTTTTGGCAGAAAGTGAAGAGGAACTAAAAAGCCTCTTGATGAAAGTGAAAGAGGAGAGTGAAAAAAAAATCGGCTTAAAGCTCAACATTCAGAACACTAAGATCATGGCATCTGGCCCCATCAGTTCATGGCAAATAGATGGGTAAACAGTGGAAACAGTGTCAGACTTTATTTGGGGGGGGGTTCCAAAATCACTGCAGATGGTGACTGCAGCCATGAAATTAAAAGATCCTTACTCCTTGGAAAAAAGTTATGCCCAACCTAGATAGCATATTGAAAAGCAGAGACATTACTTTGCCAACAAAGGTCCATCTAATAAAGGCTATGGTTTTTCCAGTAGTCATGTATGGAAGTGAGAGTTGGAGTATAAAGAAAGCTGAGCATCGAAGAATTGATGGTTTTGAACTGTGGTGTTGGAGAAGACTCTTGTGCATTCCTTGGACTGCAAGGAGGTCCAACCAGTCCATCCTAAAGGAGATCAGTCCTGGGTGTTCCTTAGAAGGAATGATGTTGAAGCTGAAACTCCAATACTTTGGCCACCTCATGCGAAGAGTTGACTCATTGGAAAAGACCCTGATGGTGGGAAAGATTGGAGGCAGAAGGAGAAGGGGACAAGAGAGGATGAGATGGCTAGATGGCATCACCGACTCAATGGACATGAGTTTGGGTAGACTCCAGGAGCTGTTGATGGACAGAGAGGCCTGGCATGCTGCGATTCATGCGGTGACAAAGAGTTGGACATGACTGAGCAACTGAATCCTCAAAACTGCTAAAGTCTTCAAATATAAGAAAGTCGGAGAAACTGTCACAGGCGAAAGGAGCCTAAGGAGATCCGACAGTTAAATGTAACGTCGTGTCCTAGATGAGGTCATGAAATTGAAAAAAAAGATGCCAGGTGTAAGCTAAGGAAATCTGAATAAACTGTGGACTTTATTTAATAAAAAAAAAAGAAAGAAATTGGTTAAGTGCAAAATGTCTCAATTTAAATTAGCCTGTTTTTTTCTCATAACTAACTTGAAATTATTCATTATGGGAAAAAGTACCAAAGGCCCATATATATGCCTTGTTCATATTATCAGAGGATACATTACACTGATAAATATTTCTAGTAATATTAAACTTGGTCACTTAGTTAAGGTATTTTACTGTAAGAATATGATTCCTTACTCTGTAATTTACATAAATTAATATTTATATGTAATAATATATATGCAATATTAACATTCTTACTTAAATTGATATCATTTACTATGCATTTTATATAAATTCATATATATGTAAGAAAGCAGATTATGTAAAGTTATTTCATTTATACTTTTTGGAATCCATCAATAAGTTACATCCGCTGATTATTACGGTGGTGCTTTCATAGTAAATTTCCATTTCCCATATTCTTTAAACATATTTTAATCGAAAATATCCTCTAAGGGAGAGTTGTTCTTATGTATTTAGTTATATCAATATGTACATATTGTTTATAGGTGTTTTGTCCTTTGAGGTTATTATCCAACACTGTCATCACTTATTTTGTTGTTCTAATTGTTCTAGCTTTGTTAGTGTAAACATTGTTCCTGTGTGCATTGTTGTTTGTACATGCTTGTCATTTTCTCTTTGTTTTATTTTTACTTCTTATACCCTGGTAGTGCAAGGTACTCCTGGTTTATTTTATATTTTCCTGGGGAAACAATCATTTTTCCAAGGACATCTGTTATCTTTTATGAGAGTAGGGTGTTTGGAATCCAGGATATTTTATTTTCATGTGCATTTCATTTTCATGTGTGCATTTATATTTTACTCTTAAGAATATATAACAGATTTTTAATTTTTTAATGTTTTTAAATTCAATCTTTCTAATAATAATTTTATAAATGAAGACTCTATCATGTCATTGTTTGGCAAAACTAATAAAAAAAATCTTGATAAAAAAATGAAGACTCTATGCTTTAATTGAAAATGTTTAGAACTGGGAAACATAATTCTGAGTTTGTGTTCAGAAAAACCATTCGCTAGCTTTATGGCCATGTAAGCATTTCTAATCACTTTGATTAACAGTGTCTTTGTATGCAAAGTGAAAATAGTAGTACCCACCTTACATGTTTGTGAAAACTAAATTAAATCTATAAAATATACTGCACGATATTGAGATTTTACCAGGAATCCAATCAATACCTGAGTGGCTATTGATATATTCAATCAGTACTGGCTCAGATGGTAAAAAATCTGCCTGCAAGGTGGGCGACTTGAGTTTCATCCCTGGGTTGGGAAGATCCGATGGAGGAGTACATGGCAACCTACTCCAGTATTTTTGCCTGAAGAATCACCAAGGACAGAGGAACATGGCCATCTATAGTCCACTGGGTCACAAGGAGTTAGACATGACTGATTGACTAAGGAAACATTCAATCAATACCTATCTCATGTCCTTAGTATAAATGCTTTACAATAATCTATTACAACCATACATCCACATTTATTGAACTGTTTCCTCTACCGTTTGACATTCACACAAATCGTGATTTTTCGTTGTTTATTTTTATTTATTTTTTTAAATAAATATATTTAATTTTTTAAAAAAATTAATTGATTTACAATGTTGTGTTAGTTTGTTCTATAGGTCGATATGGAATTACAAAATACATATAGGAAATTCTATTTGGTTATACAAAATGGTAAGAGGACTATATACTAATATATGGACATTGTGTGCTTGAATTCTACCTCTGAAACTTGATGTTTTTTGATATTGGTCAAGCTTTTAACTCCATTGATCCTTTGTTTCCTCAACTATGAGAAGGATTAGTTCTTTTAGAGTTTAAAAAAGAAGGAAAATTGAGACCACTCTCTGTTACTGATTTTTTTGGGGATGTGCTTTGTATAGAAGCACGTATGTATGGGTGTTTGTGTGATTATCATCTACTGGTTCATTATTATTCAATCAAAACTGAAAATCATATTTTATAACTAAACAATCTGTAGAATATAGTGTCAGTTTCTTACATAAGAAGTTAGAAGACATTCAAAATAATAATTTTGGATTTGAAAGAATCCAAAGTGTATAATGGTATTAAATTATTGTATACTGGTGACACTTTAGATTCAATGTAGAGAGGCTTCTAAGAGCTTCCTTTATCTGAATGAAGGCAGAACTTCTGAGAGCGAGGCTGCCATAAACCCCCTGTCTTTGGGGCTGCTTTGTCTGCCAGGAAAATACATAAAGGCCACCTGCTTCTATCATAAACAAATAATGCCCCAGAATTTCTTATCTCCCATCTCTTCCCTTAGAAACCTGTTTGTTTTTCTTACAGAAGTCATTTCTCACTCTCTCTTTCCTCTATTGTCAAAGTACTGAACAAGTTAATTTTTTGTGCACTTTTATATACATATGACTAAACTTCATATATTCACCCATTAATCTACCTTTTTTTAGTTTAATCCACAGTCCTTTAATTAATAAACCTAAGAAAATAAAAGAAGAGGTTTCTTCCTTCATGACAAAAAGTATTGCATATGTATATACACATATGCACACACATAAAATGTAATATAATGTATGGACATCTGTTTCCAAACTCCAATGAAAAGTATATCTTTGTGTATATGCTAATTTAAAATATCATCCTTCTTTTCTCCAAAATTCTCATGAAAATTTAATAATGTACCCATTTGTAGCATCAACTAATATTCTTAAAAATTTCTGCTTGAAAACCATAGTCACTGAGCAAATGTTTTTCTCATGATATTTTTTCCATTGTTTCTTTGGCTTCTGTGTTCCTTATGCTGTATTTCAGATTTAGTATTGGCAGCAAAAGGGTATAGAACACAGACAAGATTTTGGCTTTCTCCTGTGGGTAGCTACAGCTGACCCCAAAATAAATAAAAACCATTGTTCTGTAGAAAAGACTCACTATCGTTAGGTGGGAGGTACATGTGAAGAACGCTTTGTATCTGTCTCTCAAAGACTGTGTCTTCAGGACTGTGAGAAGGATTCCCAAATGGGAACTAACCATAATCAGAAAAGTAGCCACTGATGTGGTTCCAGAGAGGACAGTAAATAAAGCCTCATTGTAATGGGTGTCAGAACAGGCAAGTTGGAAAAGCAGTGGGATATCACAGAAATAGTGGTTAATGATATTGTACCCACAGAAGGACAGACTGAGCAAACCAGACAGGTGGGTGAGTGAGTTGGCACAACCCAATAGATAAGAAGCAGTGGCCAGGTGGATGAAGAAGGTGTGTGTCATGAGACTTTTATAGTGAAGAGGGTGGCAGATGGCAAAGTACTGATCATAGGCCATGGCAGCCAAGAGGAAGCATTCCGTGGTCAGGAACAAGCTGACAAAGGAGTATTGAAGGAGGCAACCACTGTAGGAGATAACTTTCTGTCCAGCTATGTAGTTCACCAACAGCTTAGGAATAAAGATTGAGGAATAGCAGTAATCCAGGAAAGCCAATTGGCTAAGGACAAAGTACTTGGGAGAGTAGAGCTGATCACTAACCAGGATGATAGTAATAATCCAGATATTGCCCAGGACAGTAATGAGATAGATCAAGAGAAACAGCACAAACAGCACTGTATTCTGTTCAGGGTTATCATTCAGCCTTAGGAGGATGAATTCTGTTTTCCCACTGATATTGCTGTCAGCCATTTATGTGACTCCTCTAAGACTGATCTGCAGAGCATAAGATAAGAAAGAAAATAAGCAAAGGAACAACTTGAATATATGAATTCCATTTGCTAGCAGCTGTAGAAAACTTCAAGGTTTTAGTTAATAATAATAACCTGAAAATGAAAGTGAAGTGTTAGGCACTCACTCTTGTTCGACTGTAAGCCTGCCAGGCTCCTCTGTTCAAGGAGTTCTGCAAACAGGAATAATGGACTGTGTTGACATTGCTTCCTCCAGAGGATCCTCCTGACCCAGGGATGTAATCTGGGTCTCCTGCACTGTAGGCAGATTATTTACTGTCTGAGAAACCAGGAAAGCCTCAATAATAATAATGATAATCCAATTCTTTCAAGTATGAAAAGTTTACCAGATATAAAACTTTATTTGGTACCAAGTGTCAACAGTGCATGTAACCTAGCATTGTGCACCATGAAAGAACCTCTAGAGAAATTAAAGTCCTCATGAAGAGCCCTAAGAGGACTATAACAAAATTCAGGAGATAGATCTTGGATAACAGTATAGTCCAAATCCCAAACATAGAAAAGAATCTCATCAGTATTTAACAGGTAAATTATTGACACATCTAGCAAAATTATTCTCTATAACAATTTTTTCACCTAGACAACAAACATATTAAGCAATAAAAACAACAAATAAATATAATAAATATACATGCATATGCATATGCATGTATATAATATTATCTAATAAAATTAATGATTATCCACAAAAATGGAAAATGGTAATTATGAGCATCTAGTATATAGAAAGAAATAAATTTAATAATTGTATATCCTAACATACCTTACTTGTTAAAACTCACTCACTGCAGGAAGTCATTCTTTGTTCCTCCAATAGATATTTATTATTTCATCCTCTGATTTCCCATTTTATTATCCAATGGCTTAAGTTAGCCCATATCAGATTTTTAAAATTAAGATTGAAAACTTTCAATATTTTTTAATTCTGGCAGTCAAAAAGTCTCAAATCTAATTTCAAGGATAATGCATATGCTTTTGGCATATTTCATCCCATATCTGAATTTTCACTCATATATAATTATCCAGCAATAGTTAGATCATTATTTTCTTTTAGGTTTTTATCATATAACTCAAAGCACATAAAATTCAAGACTCTTGTAAAGCAATTATCCTTCAATTAAAAATAATTTTTAAAAAGCAAAGTTTTGATATCTAATATATTGGGGAAATACTTGATTAAATAATTTTAAAAGAAGGTTTTCTTTACTGCAGAACTTTTTGTAATGCATAGTATATGACTATGCTTTGTGAGTTCCAACAACTTAGGAATATATCTACCTAAAGAAACAAAAAATCTATATGTAGAGGAGTATAAAACACTGGTGAAAGAAATCAAACAGGACACAAATAGATGGAGAAATACACTGTGTTCATGGATCAGAAGAATCAATATAGTGAAAATGAGTATAATACCCAAAGCAATCTATAGATTCAGTGCAATTCCTATCAAGCTACCAGAGGTCTTTTTCAGAGAATTAGAACAAATAATTTCACAATTTGTATGGAAATACAAAAAACCTCGTATCACCAAAGCAATCTTGAGAAAGAAGATTGGAACTGGAGGAATCAACCTACCTGACTTTAGGCTATACTACAAATCCACAGTCATTAAGACAGTATGATACTGGCACAAAGACAGAAATATAGATCAATGGAACAAAATAGAAAGCCCAGAGATAAATCCACGCATCTATGGACACCTTATCTTTGACAAAGGAGGCAAGAATATACAATGGAGAAAAGACAACCTCTTTAACAAGTGGTGCTGGGAAAACTGGACAGCCACTTGTAAAAGAATGAAACTAGATCACTTTCTAACACCATACACAATGATAAACTCAAAATGGATCAAAGATCTAAGCATAAGACCAGAAACTATAAAACTCCTAGAGGATAACATAGGCAAAACACTCTCTGCCATAACCCAAAGCGGGATACTCCATGACCCACCTCCCAGAATATTGGAAATAAAAACACGAATAAACAAATGGGACCTAATTAAAATTAAAAGCTTTTGCACAACAAAGGAAACTATACGCAAGGTGAAAAGACAGCCTTCAGAATGGGAGAAAATAATAGCCAATGAATCAAAGGACAAACAAGTAATCTCAAAAATATACAAGCAACTCCTGCAGCTCCACTCTAGAAAAATAAACAACCCAATTAAAAAGTGGGCCAAAGAACTTAACAGACATTTCTCCAAAGAAGATATAAAAATGGCTAACAAACACATGAAAAGATGTTCAACATCACTCATTATCAGAGAAATGCAAATCAAAACCACAATGAGGTACCACTTTCTACCAGTCAGAATGGCTGCCATCCAAAAGTCTACAAGCAATAAATGCTGGAGAGGATGTGGAGAAAATGGAACCCTCTTACACTGTTGGTGGGAATGCAAACTAGTACAGCCACTATGGAAAACAGTGTGGAGGTTCCTTAAAAAGCTGCAAATAGTCCTGCCATATGACCCAGCAATCCCACTGCTGGGCATATACACCAAGGAAACCAGAATTGAAAGAGCCACGTGTACCCCAATGTTCATTGCTGCATTGTTTATAATTATGCAAAATTTTAAGCACAGCTATTTGAGAAAATATGGGCTAAGCCCACTGATTCCTTCAAGTGAGTCAGTTGACTTGTATTGTGAGACAGTTCTATTTTCAATGATTAGAATAGATTTGAGACAGGTGATTTTTCTTTCCCTTCCATTTACAGCATGTACTGAGAGTTGCTGTTTTTGGGAAGTGGAAAAGGCATTTATAATTCCTTTGCTAGAACATGTAAATGCAATACATACTTGGTGCCAAAAGGAAGTCTCTTCCTTTCTCTTGGTTTTCTGACCTGGATTTATATTTGGCTCTGGGCCTTTGAAGGATGTGGTCACCAGGGATTCTATGGAAACTGAGTTTCACCAAAATGTCTAACAAGAGGCATGGGGAAAGTAAGGTCTCAGCAGTATCTTTCCAAATTAGAGCAGTTCATGGATTTGGCTTTTTCTCAGTTTTAGGGGAAATTGTTGTATATATTCTTGTCTAACTAATATGAGGCTCTACATGGGAAAGTGCTTCCCTCGTGATTCAGTGGAAAAAAATCTGCCTGCATTACAGGAGACATGGGTCTGATCCTTGGGTCAGGAAGATCTTCTGGGGAAGGAAATGGCAGCCCATTCCAGTATTCTTGCCTGGGAAATCCCACAGAGAGAGGAGCCTGGTGGGCTACAGTCCATGGGGTCACAAAAGAGTTGGACATGACTTAATAACTAAACAACAACAACAAGGGAAAATCAAATTATTAAAAATGAACTTCATGGTGTTTAAAATTATGATTTACATAGCTTAATTATATATGTGTGCATATATATTAAAGAATGTTAAGTTCCACCTTTTGATGACAACGTGTTTCTATTGTTGTAGTTGTTGTTCAGTCGCCAGTTGTGTTCAACTCTTTGCAGCGCCATGAACTCTAGCTCTCCAGGCCCTTTTGTCCATGGGATTTCATAGGCAAGAATACTGGAATGGATTGTCATTTCCTTTTCTGAGGGATCTTTCTGACCCAGTGATAGAACACTCGTCTCCTGCATTGCAAGTGGATTCTTGATTGCTGAGCCACCAGAAAAGGAGCTGTAATGGCATTAAGCTTGTGTGCATGCCAAGTCACTTCAGTTGTGTCCAACTGTTTGCAACCCTGTTGATTATAGCCTGCCAGCGTCCTCTGTTCATGGGATTCTCCAGGCAAGAATATGAGAGTGGGTTGCCATGCTCTCTTCCAGGGGACCTTCATGACCCAGGAATTGAACCCATGTCTCTTACATCTCCTGCATTGGCAGGTAGATTCTTTACACTAGAACCACCAGGGAAGCCCAAACAAACCTCAAATCTTAGAAACATAAATTCATTGCATCAACTTGAGAGTCTCCTAATAAGTATAAAAAATTACCACAATGCCAGTTTATCATGGCTATTCCAGATGCTGCCAGTGACTTATTTTTATAATAATTTGGACCATTTCCAAATTGCTGATTCAAAGTTTACACATATGAAATAAAATTAGCACATATTTGATAGAGGTTCTCTGAGTGCTGAGGGGAAATTATGTGATATAAACATCAGCTGAGCCATAATTTCTCTCAATATTCATATTAAACAGTAACCAGTTTTATGTATGAAGTGCAGAGCTTAGAGCTACAAGTGCTAATTCTCATTTTTTCCCTGATAATTTATGTGGCAATTGATAGAGTGCTAACAGATATTTCATTGATGAAGTCCTCAATGATTCCCCATTGACTAATTGTATTTGTCATTTAAAGACATTTGGAATGTGCTTAACTCGGTTTATTTACTCTCAGGATATATATAATTTGTTACTAATTTTTGTTATATTCCTAATTGTTTAATCTAATAATACGAACTACAAATCTGCAACAGGTTCTTTATTTGTCTGTGAATTCTAAGACAGATATGTCTTTTCCTCACTTAAGTAGCCAGTTTCTTTTTACAGTATAATATAGTAGCTCTTCACTGGAGAAGGGAATGGCAAACCACTTCAATATTCTTGCCTTAAGAACCCCATGAACAGTATGAAAAGGCAAAAAGATAGGACACTGAAAGATGGACTCCTCAGGTTGGTGTATGCCCAATATGCTACTGGAGATCAGTGGAGAAATAACTCCAGAAAGAATGAAGAGATGGAGCCAAAGCAAAAACAACACCCAGGTGTGGATGTGACTGGTGATGAAAGCAAGGTCAAATGCTGTAAGAACAATATGACATAGGGACCTGGAATGTTAGGTCCATGAATCAAGGCAAATTGGAAGTGGCCAAACAGGAGATGGAAAAAGTGAACTCACTGCAGATGGTGACTGCAGCCATGAAATTAAAGATGCTTATTCCTTGGAAGAAAAGTTATGACCAAACTAAACCACATATTAAAAACCAGAGACATTACTTTGCCAACAAAGGTCCATCTAGTCAAGGCTATGATTTTTCCAGTAGTCATGTATGGATGCGAGAATTAGACTATAGAGAAAGCTGAGCGACCAAGAATTGATGCTTTTAAACTGTGTTGTTGGTGAAGACTCTTGAGAGTCCCTTGGACTGCAAGGAGATCCAACTATTTCATCTTAAAGGAAATCAGTCCTGAATACTCATTGAAAAGACTGATGTTGAAGCTGAAACTCCAATACTTCGGCCACTTGATGCAAAGAGCTGACTCATTTGAAAAGACCCTGATCCTGGGAAAGAGTGAAGGCAGAAAGAGAAGTGAACAACGAAGGATGAGATGATTGGATGGCATCACTGACTCAGTGGACATGAGTTTGAGTAAACTCTGGGAGTTGGTGATAGACAGGGAGACCTGGCATGCTTCAGTCCATGGGATCGCAAAGAGTCATACAGGACTGGAATAATTGAACTGAACTGATAGGAGCTCTTGGGCTTCCCAGGTAGTAAAGAATCACGTGCTAGTACAGGAGATGCAAGGGAAACAGAAAAAATAATATGTCAGGAAGATCATCTGGAGGAGGAAATGGCAACCTGCTCCAGTATTCATGCCTGGAGGATCCCATGGACAGGGGGGCCTGGAGGGCTATAGTCCATGGGACTGCAAATAGCCGGACATGGTTTAGAGACAAAAGAGCATCAAGTATGCATTCACTTTTAGTATAACTGTATTCTTTTATCTGAGAACTGGGAGTCTTTTCCCTTCTTTCACAGAGACTGTATTGTACCAGGGGCTTCCCAGATGGTGTTAGTAGTGAAGAGCCCTCCTGCCAATGCAAGAGCTGCAAGATACAAGAGTTTGATCCCCAGGTGGAAGACATGACAACCCACTCCAGAATTCTTGCCTGGAGAATCCATGGACAAAGGATTCTGGTGGGTGGGCTATAGTCCATAGCATCACAAAGAGTCAGACACAATTGAAGCAGATTAGCACAGCACACAGAACATACTATAACAGAATTAAAAATATTAAATTATTATTATTTTTTGTAACAAATTCAGGAAAGACATTTTTTTCTTTACATTATTGTGTTGGCTTTGCCAAACATTGACATGGATCCACCATGAGTATACATGTGTTCCCCTTCCAGAACCCCTTTCCCACCTACCTCCCGATTTTATTATTCTGGGCCATCCCTGTGCACCAGCCCTGAGCACCCTGTATCATGAATCAAACCTGGGTTGGCAATTCATTTCACATATGATAATTTACATATTTTAATACCATTCTCCCATATCATCCCACCCTCATCCTCTCCCATAGAGTCCAAAAGACTGTTCTATACATCTGCATCTCTTTTGCTGTCTCGCATATAAGGTTATCATGACCATCTTTCTAAATTCCATATACATGCATTAGTATACTCTATTGTTGTTCTTCCTTCTGGCTTACTTCCCTCTGTATAATAGGCTCCAGTTTCACCCACCTCATTAGAACTGATTCAAATATATTCTTTTTAATGGCTGAGTAATATTCCATTGTGTATATGTACCATAGCTTCCTTGTCCATTCGTCTGCTGATGGACATCTAGGTTGCTTCCATGTTCTGGCTATTGTAAACAGTGCAGCGATGAACACTGGGGTACACATGTCACTTTCATTTCTGGTTTCCTCAGTGTGTATGCCGAGCAGTGGAATTCCTGGATCATACGGCAGTTCTATTTCCAGTTTTTTAAGGAATCTTCACACTGTTCTCCATAGTGGCTGTGCTAGTTTGCATTCCCACCAACAGTGTAATAGGGCTCCTTTTTCTCCACATTCTCTCCAGCATTTATTGCTTGTAGACTTTTGGATGGCAGCCATTCTGACTTGTGTGAAATGGTACCTCATTTTGGTTTTGATTTGCATTTCTCGATAATGAGTGATGTTGAGCATCTTTTCATGTGTTTGTTAGTCATTTGTGTGTCTTCTTTGGAGAAATGTCTGTTTAGTTCATGGGCCCACTTTTTGATTGGGTCCCTTATTTTTCTGGAATTGAGCTGCAGGAGTTGCTTGTATATTTTTTAAATTATTTTTTTGTCCATTGCTTCATTTGCTATTATTTTCTCCCATTCTGGAGGTTGCCTTTTCACCTTGCTTTTAGTTTCCTTTGTTGTGCAGAAGCTTTTAATTTTAATTAGGTCCCATTTCTTTAGTTTTGCTTTTATTTCTGATATTCTGGGAGGTGGGTCATAGAGGATCCTGCTTTGGTTTATGTCAGAGAGTGTTTTGCCTATGTTTTCCTTTAGGGGTTTTATAGTTTCTGGTCTTATGTTTAGATCTTTGATCCATTTTGAGTTTATTTTTGTGTATGGTGTTAGAAAGTGTTCTAGTTTCATTCGTTTACAAATGGTTGACCATTTTCCCCAGCACCACTTGTTAAAGAGGTTGTCTTTTCTCCATGGTATATTCTTGCCTCCTTTGTCAAAGATAAGGTGTCCATAGGTGTGTGGATTTATCTCTGGGCTTTCTATTTTTTCCCACTGATTTATATTTCTGTCTTTGTGCCAGTACCATACTGTCTTGATGACTGTGGTTTTGTAGTATATCCTAAAGTCAGGCAGGTTGATTCCTCCTGTTGCATTCTTCTTTCTCAAGATTGCTTTGGCTATTCGAGATTTTTTGTATTTCCATACAAATTGTGAAATTATTTGTTCTAATTCTCTGAAAAGTCTGCTGGTAGCTTGATAGGAATTGCATTGAATCAAAAAATTATTTTTCTGAGTTTAATAATCTTTTCTGTATGCCATTTCTTGTGTTCCATATTCTAGGATACAAGATATTGAATGTTCTTCAGAAATTTTGAAGAATTATATATAATTAGGCTTAAATATTACCATTGTTTTACTTTATTCTGAAATTTTCTTTTTTTCATGCATTTACATGAAATCTCATACAAAAAAATGTAGTCATATAGGAGTCAACATCAAATAATATATTAAATGAATTTGGAAAGTTGTGAAGGTCTATGCAAATGTTATATGCTCTTTTTGATAGTAGTGGTGGTGTTATTTTTTTCTAAAAAGTAAACTTTCATATGAATTTCTTTGCATGAATGGCTAATGTAATAAGCATTTCGACTTGCTACCTTTTGAGGTAGTGGAATCATTTACATATTATTTTAGCTGAAACTGAGAAAAAAAATTAAAAGCAGGACAATATTTATTTTGCTTTCAGCTTTCCCATTGTGCTTTTTAGCCTACTTGCAACTAATTATTTCAGTATTTAGAAAATTAAATATGATTTTATTTATAATTTAAAATATTCTTTAGAAAACTTTCTGTTTTCCAGATACTCTGATTTATAGCAATTTAGGGACTGGAGATCACTATGGGACAATCAGTATTTACAGGCCTGATTTTATCATTATTCATCTGTATATAAAATTTTTTTCTTATTTTGTAAAGTTTTTAACTGAGATTTAAAATGTGCTGTGTTCACTTGCTAATTTGTGTCTGACTCTGACTTCTTCATGGACTATTGTCTGCCAGGCTCCTCTGTACATGGTGATTCTCCAGGCAAGAATATTGCAGTGGGTTGCCATTTCCTTCTCTAAGAATCAACATACACAGGCACATAGAGAAGTCCATAAATTTTAAGTGAATAGATTTTTATAGAATGAACATGGTCATATAACTACCACTTAGATCAAGAAATACTGCATTACCAGCAACCCTCAAAGTGGGAGAAAATATTTGTAAATGAGACAACTGACAAATAATTAATCTCCAAAATGTAAAAATAATTAATATATCTCAGCATGAAAAATACAAACAATGCAATAAAAATATGGATAGAAGACCGAAACAGACATTTCTCCAAAGAAGACATACACATGTTTAACAAATATATGTGAAGATGCTCAACATCACTAATTATTAGAGAAATGCAAACCAAAACTATGATGAGGTATCACCTCACACCAGTCGGAATGGCCATGATCAAAAAATGCACATGTAATTTGAATCAAAAGGAAAGCAATTGGCTTCACATATTTTCTCTCCCTAGAATTCACAGCATGTTTTTTCCTATCTAAACTACTGTCAGATAATTTTTTGTTTAATGTCTAAAGAAGATGTTGGAAGATCCTTAAAGGAAAGGAGAATTAGCCTGATTACTAATGGTTCCTTAATTAACTTGACAGCACCCTTTCTAAACATTAAGTGAAATTTTTCAGGATATATATTCTATGAGTATTAGTGGCCCTTCTGTGTGTAATTGTAATGAAACTGAGGCATTCTATCTTTCTCAGTTTCATGTGTTTTAATAGTAATGAAAACCATGGCAAGAAAATAAAAAGAAATCATCTAGACTAACCCCTGTGAGTGGAAAGATAATAAAAAACCAAGCCCTCTTTCTGACTATTTTTGCGTGTTTGCATTCATTTTGCAGAATATCTGACTATAAGTATTTCAGGGTAATTCCAGGAACATGTATCTGCCAGTTTTATTGGATAGTTCAAATACCAATGCCTTTTGCTTTAAAATTATTTTGCTTTTTGTCTGTACTCAATAGAGAAAATGAGTTAAGAGATACTTCATTATCTAAGAATTTTATGTTTGTGTCTCCCTATCTGTGGGTGTGTCTGTGGGTATATATATATATTTCTACCTAGATACAGGAATAAAAATGTTAACAATTAGCCAGAGATAGCTAAACTGGAACTTAGTTTGGCTTATTAGTTTAGTTTACACAATAACCAGCGATAGGTACTCTGACATGCTATTCTTCCAGGACTTTTCCTTCCATTGTGAAACAGTTCATAATTTTAATAAATGCATATAAATATCATTATTCAAAGCACTAATTTCCCTAAAAATAATATGGCACATATGATATGACATATTTCTTTAGCCCTTTTCACAGCATCCTTCACTTCCTTGTTTCTTAAGCTATAAATTAATGGATTTAACAAAGAAATAACTGGGGTATAAAACACAGATGCCACCTTTTCCTGTTCTAAGGAATACTGGGAATTTGGTTAAATGTAGCTAAAGCTTATAGAGCCATAGAATAGAATCACAACCGTGAGATGTGAAGCACACATGGAGAAGGCTTTGTGTCTACCTGCTGCTGAGCGTATCCTCAGGATAGTGATAACGACGAAGATGTAGGAGATCATCACAATCATGAAAGTGATTAAGGCAATAATGCCAGAGAAGACTAAAAGCAGCAGTTCATTCATGGATGTGTCAGAACAGGACAGCTTCAACAGTGGGGGGAGGTCACAGAAACTCCCGATGACATTTGGCCCACAGAAACACAATTTCATCCAGCCAATTGTGTGAGTCAATGAGTTGATTACACCTCTTCTGCATGATCCAATGACCCAAACAACACAAACTATTTTTGTCATAGCCATGGTATAAAGAGAAGTGGTTGTACTGTGGTTGTAAGCCATTGCTGACAGCAAGAAGACCTCTGCGGTAAGGAGAGATGTGAATAAAAAGTACTGCACAGTGCATGCAGAGAAGGAGATTGTCTCCTGTTCAACAAAGAAGTTCATCAGCATTCTGGGTGCAAAAACTAATGAATAGCAGGCATCAATGAATGACAGGCAGCTGAGGAAATGATACATGTGCGGTTGAATTTGGGAGTTATTTGGATAAGAAAGAACAATCCTAGATTACCCACCAAGGAAATGGAATAGATGAGCTAGAACACCAGGAAGAGGAACACTCTCAGTTCAGCATGATCTGTCAGTCCCGAAAGGATAAACTCGGTAACCAGTGTAAAATTAACATCAGCCATGTGTTTGTTTATCTTGGTAAATGTTAAGAAATAAATTGAGAATGATCATGCAGCATTATCAAGACTACTCAGACTCTCTAACTAGCAATATGACTTGAGTTATTGACTGCTCTGCTCTGGTTGTTTTAGCAATAAAATTAGAAAAAAAATTAACTAGAAATATATAGTCTCTTCAAGTATTATTTGCTTGTCCCACAGAAATCCCAAGAATTGAAGCAAGAAAACATTAAAGTCTTAGCTTCAGGTACATTCAAAATGCTGTTCTTAGTGTGAAGAAAAAAATTTAAGTGAATTTCATTCTATGTGTGTGTGTGTGTGCATGTGTGTGTGAATTGCTCAGTTGTGTTCTACTCTTTGTGACCTCATGGACTGTAGCCCCCAGGTTCCTCTGTTCATGGGATTTTTCCAGGCAAAAATACAAGAGGGGACATCCTTTCTCCAGGGGATCTTCCTGACCCAGGGATCAAACCCAGGTCTCCTGCATTGCAGACAGATTCTTTACCATCTGAGAAGCCAGGGAAGCTTCTAAAATAGGCAAAATCTTGATTATAAAGCAGGATTATTTAAGTTGGAAATTTAATCTGTGATACTATTGAAGTTCTCTTTTAAAAAAATGATACAGGAATGTCCCTGGAATCCAGTGGTTAGGACTCCACGTTTCCATTGCAGAGGGTGTAGTTTTGATCTCTGATCAGGGAACTAATATCTCACAGCAAAAAACTGAAAGAAAAAACGTTTAAAAAATGATACAAATGAACTTATTTACAAAATAGAGACAGACTTACAGACATAGAAAACAAATTTATGGTCTCCAAAGGGAAAGAAGATGGGGAGATACAAAGTAGGAACTTGAGAGTAACGTATGTACACTACTATAAATGAAATAGATGAAAACAAGAACCTACTGAATGATACAGGGAACTATACTCAATATTTTATAGTATGCTATGGGAAAAGAATCTGAACACGAATCCATATACATTATACAAAAAAACATTTATATATTATAATATATATGTGTGTGTGTGTGTATAGAGAGAGAGAATCAGTTTTCCATACACCAGAAACTAACACAATATTGTAAATCAATTACACATCAACAGCAACAAGAAAAATAAACACATCAGATTTAATTATGGCTAATGTCATATCTATAAATATCTGAGCATAAACTGTATCATAACCTTAAAATTTGTTTTCCCACTTAGGTTTTCATGTTTAGTGTGTAGTCCACATTTTTTAAACTTTGATTTGACAAAAGGCAATGCCCCAATATAGAAAATTCTGGATTCATTCTTAGAAAATAGCCAGAAGCATTGGCTTTTGAGAAGAATGTCCGCTAGTAATTGAGAGAGAGGGTACTCTGAAAAGAAATATGAAACATGCCATTTTGGGGGAAAACATCCTTTTTTAAAAAATATTGAAATAGTTGGCGTGTTTAGGTGGTTCTCATTTTCCAGAATGACAAGCCATAAAACAATATATTCCTACATTCATATGATAGTGTGGAAAATCTTATAGAATAAATGACATATGAAGCAGAACTGTTACTGACCTACTTTGGATGGTTTGTATTAACAATGCATTTCTAATACAAAGGAAAATTTATGGAAACTCAAGAGACTAAGGAAACAATCTTTATACGTTTCTAAGTAAAGCAAGTTTATAAAATAAAGCCAACATACAAAACATAAAACTACTTCTCTACAGTAATTTTTTTCATGATATTTCAACAATTTCTTAAAATATGCCATGTCTTTTCCACTTAACCAGTGGACATCTTCTGAGCACTTGAAAAGTCCTATAAAATAAAATCAACCTATGGAATATATGGCTACTTCTTTGCAATATGTTTTTCATGATATCACAACAAGTTTCTTAAAATATGCTATGTCTTTTCCAATACACATTTACCAGTTTTAAATATTGCTCACAAAATCAAACTCTTTTTTTCACATTTATATTAAAAATGAAAACATTTAAATAAGTCAGGGTTACTAGTGCCACCTTGGCTCAGATGTTAAAAAAATTCTGCCTGTAATTTGCCTGGGTTCAATCTCTGGGTTGGAAAGATCCCCTGGAGAAGGAGATGACAACCCAATCCAGTATTCTAAATTGGGAAATTCAATGGACAGAAGAGCCTAGAGGGCTACAGTCCACTGGGTGGCAAAGAGTCATACATGACTGAATAACTAACACACACACACATAGTAACTTTACTTCTACAGAATAAAAAATAAGGTTTTCTTGGATTTATCATCCTTTCACATGGGAGATGCTAGCCCTGTGTTCAGTATGTAAAACCCAATATTTCCTTATTTGTTGTTATTTTCATAATCTCACAATATTACTCTTCTAATACTTTTATAGATCTAGAATATCTTTGGAGATGGGTGAATAATCTTCATAGGGTTGCATAGTTATGATTCATATTGAAATTCATTCTTTAGAAAATATTCCAAAATGGATCCAAACATTCATTTTTATTACATCCAAAAAAGTTGCATGACAACTTTGAGGTTAATATAGAGAAAGAGACTTAAATGGAGGATATAGAAGGAGATGACAGCCAAATTACAAATCCCTCCCTCCCCTATACCTTGAAGTCTTTATCACATTAAAATCTGAACCTCTTCTTCTTCTTCTTTGTATTTCAACTTAATGAAAGAATGCACATATACTGAGTATTGCATGCATTTACTTACCAGTGAGTGGAAGAAAAAAAAAGTGCAACAACTTAGCTCATTTATGAGCCTCATCACCAGCCATTCTTGTGATCTATTTTTCTATAATTCCCCCCAAACAAAAACAAGCACACAAAAGATAGTTAAATCTGTTGGTTTGCAGTGATACATACATTAGGTCAGTGGCAGAAGTTAACAGATAGTAGATTTGAAATTTATTTTTTTTTAAAATAAGAGAACCAAAAGGCACAGATTCCATGCTGTCAATGCAAGAGCAAGATGAACAAAGAACAGTCATATCAGAAAATAGATTTAGTTTAAAAAGTTCATTTATATAATTACCTTGGTCCAAATGGGAATAGAGTCCCTGGAGTCATCTTGTGATCAAAGGCTATAATAAATATGTTGCTAAAAGTTCCTCTGTGAATCATGAGGGATTTAGGGAACTCACAGGAATGCATATGCCCCCTTAAGGCATTTCACTTCCTGACTTTACAATGAATATATAACAAAGGTCCATCTAGTCAAAAATTTGGTTATTCCAGTAGTCATATATAGATGTGAGAGTTAGACTATAAAGAAAGTAGAGCACCAAAGAATTGATGCTTTTGAACTACTGTAGTATTTATTGGAGAAGACTCCTGCGAGTCCCATGGACTGCAAAGAGATCCAGCAGGTCCATCCTAAAGGAAATCAGTCTTGAATTTTCATTGGAAGGATTGATACTGAAGCTGAAGCTCCAATACTTTGGCCACCTGATGTGAATAACTAACTCATTGGAAAAGACCCTGATGCTGGGAAAGATTGAAGATGGGAGGAGAGGGGAGCAACAGAGCATGAGATGGTTGGATGGCATCAACAACTCAATGGACATGAGTTTGAGTAAACTCTGGGAGTTGGTGATGGACAGGGAAGCCTGGTGTGCTGCAGTCCATGGGGTCACAAAGAGTCGGACACAACTGAGAAACTGAACTGAACTGAACTGAATATAATATATATATATTATATTATATTATATTCTGTATATAAATATATATTTATATTTTATATTTATATATATTTTTATATATATAAATGAATATATTTATATATTATAGATATTATATTATATTCTGTATATAAATATATTATATTATATTCCATATATAAATATATTGTATATACATATATATATATATATATATATATATATATAAAATAAAGATGTACTTGATAGTGATCCCTGCTTGGTGCTTTGGAAGAGAAGCTTTTCAGAACGTATTATCTGTGCCTAATTTTGGAAACACACACACACATATTCCAATAAACACACAAACAGAAACAAAAGCAAATATCAGTGAGCTTCAATGTAGTAGAACAAGACCTGATAATAAAAAAATCTATCCTTTTACTTCCTTGGATTGTAAGAATGTAATCAAGAAAATTACAATTAAAACTACTACATCTTAAAAGGCTTCCTTCCAAAGAACCCAACCATTCATTCAATCTAGCCTGTGTTTGCTGACAAAAATTTGGGTTTCTTTTTTTATCTTTATCTTAAAACAAATCATGAGCACAGTCAAATGACTTGCATGAGTATTTATTGTGTGCCGGGGATGGAGACACTCTAAAGTAAAACAGAGTCTCTGTACTGAAAAGTCTGCATTCAGCAGGCAGGGAGTTGTGATGAGTAGTTGATCAACAAGAAAACATCAGAGTTGAGGGCTAGGGTGAAACCGATCATTAATATTCCTCAGATTGTAGCCTTCGCCCCAAGGCCTTCTTTTCTTTGTTAATTATGTGATCTGTGGGCTTTGTTACCTTCTGTCATGATTTAAATATTCACTTATGACCCCCTATATCTACATGTCCAAGGAAATTAGGAATATTGAAATATTACTCAAGATAAACATACAAAATGAAAGCAGGGAAGTTGAGTGCATTATGCAGATTCACCCAAAAAGGCAAAGGAAGGAAGAGGAGAAACAGGGACAAAAGTGCAAGACACAGAAGAAAAGAGGAAAACAAGAAACGGAAAGAAGAAGGAAAAGAAAGGGGACAAAAACCAGCTGCGTACTGAACACCTTTCCAACCGCATCCAGGGCTCTGTAAGCACCTTCGCCCTTGCATCACCCATTTAGTCCTGACAACAACCCTATGAAGGGTGTGTTACTAACCACATTTGACAGATGAAGAAATTGAGCTAAGGTAGAAGGGGAGGTAAAAATCTACTTAAACACAGTGAAAGTCATGGCAGTTTGACTCAAGTTTCCACATTTTTCTCTACCCTATGTGCTACATGGAAAATCGCTTCAGTTGTGTCCGACTCTGCAACCCCATGGACTGCAGCCCGCCAGGCTCCTCTGTCCATGGGATTCTCCAGGAGAGACTACTGGAGTGGGTTGCCATGCCCTTCTCCAGGGGATCCTCCCAACCCAGGGACTGAACCTCTGTCTCCTGCAGGGGCAGGTGGATTCTTTACCACTAGTGCCCCTGGGGAAGCTGGTAGGAACATGGGGGTGCAGACTATCTTTTCAAGTTAGCGTTATTCCTTTGGAATAAACACACAGAAATGGAAAAAAATAAATCATGAGCAATCCTAGTGGAAGTATTTCAAACTAGTCCATATACACTCTCTTTTATTATTTATTCTATAATCAATTACAATTTTTCAACCTAAATGCAAATTGCTTAAATGTCTGAATTAACAGCTGATGGGGCAAAAGTTAGGAGTGGAAGTTAGGTGATATTCTATACTTGAGTTAGGCCAGAAGATAATCCAGTATTTGATAAGACCTAGAGCATTTTAAGTACTTGATATGTTCTCTGTTTGTTTTGATAATAATAATTATGTTTATTTTTATTGTTGTTGTTGGGTTTTTATTTATGTATTTTAATTTATTTATTATTTTATTTTATTTACATTATCATGTCGGTTTTGCCATACATTGACATGAATCTGCCCTGGGTATACATGTTTGGTTTTTTTAATATATAATCCATTTTCAGTCCACATATGACATACTTATATAAGAATTGCAGAATTGACTCTTGAATAACGTGTTGGGTTGCCATTCCTCTTGTGCAGCTGAAAATTCCATGTGTTATTGAAAGTTTTCTGTGTTTTTGTGGTTCATTCACTTCTACAAATTCAACCAAGTTTCCTTTAGTAATGTAGTATCTACAGGGTTGAAACAAATTGATGCAAAATGGACAACTTCAGACAGAAGATGAGATATTTGGATGACATCAAAACTCAATGTACTTGAGTTTGAGCATGCTCTGGCAGTTGGTGATGGACAGGGAAGGCTGGCATGCTGCAAACCAGTTCAGTTCAGTTCAGTCGCTCAGTTAGGTCTGACACTTTGTGACCCCATGGACTGCAGCACGACAGGCTTCCCTTTCCATCATCAACTACTGGAGTTTGCTCAAATTCATGTCCATTGAGTCAGTGATACCATCCAATCATCTCATCCTCTGTTGTCCCCTTCTTCTCCCACCTTCAATCTTTCTCAGCATCAGGGTCTTTTCTAATGAGTCAGTTCTTCACATTTCATGGCTAAAGTATTGGAATTTCTGCTTCAACATCAGTCCTTCAATGAATATTCAGAACTGGTTTCCTTTAGGATGAACTGGTCGGATCTCCTTGCAGTCCAAGGGACTCTCAAGAGTTTTCTCCAACACCTCAGTTCAAAAGCACCAATTCTTCACCACTCAGCTTTCTTCAGAATCCAAATCTCACATCCATCCATACATGACCACTGGAAAAACCATTGCTTTGACAAGATGGACCTTTGTTGGCAAATTAATGTCTCTGCTTTTTAATATGCTGTCTAGGTTAGTCACAGTTTTTCTTCCAAGGAGAAAACATCTTTTAATTTTATGGCTGCAGTCACCATCTGCAGTGTGTTTGGAGCCTCAAAAAATAGTCTGTAACTATTTCCATTGTTTCCCCATCTATTTGCCATGAAGTGATGGGACTAGATGCCATGATCTTAGTTTTCCAAATGTTGAATTTAAAGCCAACTTTTTCAAGCCTTAATTAGTTACTGTGTGAATATGCCCTTTGGGGGCACAAAGAAGGTCTAGGAGTGAGAGGGCAACAAGCAGGAAGGCCAGGGGTCTCCAAAAGGAGGAAATAGGCTGCAAGTGTCAGAAATTTTTCTCTCTCTCTTAAGTGGCAGGAGGAAACAAACTAGCGATATTTTTTCCCTTCTCTGTACAAATTTATATGAAGTTTCTCTTAAAATACTGTGTTGCCATAACGACACCTGATTTCATCTAAAATTAACTATTCTCAAACCTTGAGTTAACCAATGCATTCTTCCTATGGAAATGCTCATCTTAAGCTAGTTTAATGTACTATGCATTTACCCCAAACTCTGTCTTCAAATCAGTTCTGCCAAATGGCTCAGAACCTACTTGACAAACCAGTATGTTATACTTAGACAGTGTTCCTCTAATCTATGTAAATGAAACTATCTGTGTGGTAAACTGCCCTTTTACAAGATTCAAGTAGAAGGCCTGGATGACTCGTCTGGTGCTAAGATTATCCCATAATATACCTGATGGATGAGGGAATGGCCTGGTGCCATTCTGAGTTTTGAGACATTCCTTTCTTTCATTAGTAAACTGCTAGTGACTATATATAATCCAGCTGAAGACTAGCAGGGGGGTACTCCTTCTACACCTTTCTGATTCTTATGTCAGAAGCTTTCTCTATCTCCTTTATATTTTAATAAAATTTTATTACACAAAAGCTCTGAGTGATCAAGCCTCGTCTCTGGCCCTGGATTGAATTCTTCTCCTCCAGAGGCCAAGATTCCTGGCGTCTTTTTGTGGTTTCGCAACAACCTTTCATCTTGGAGTCTAGTTCAGGATCCTTCAGGACAAGGTAAGGATTCTTGGAGCTCCAGTTCTTTATTCTCCTAGAGAACACCTTTTTCTGCTGTACTTTACTAACTCTACAGTGTGCTTGCATGAATGAGCAAAACGCTCTTCGCAAAGCAAGTGAGGAGCCCTGCTCTGCAGTTCCACAGTGACCTCATATGGCATATTGCAGAAACCTGTCGGGGGTTTATACCAACCTGCCAATGGCAAGAGGCACCCAAAGTCTCCTTCAGGTACAGACCAGAAATGGGCAAAATGAGCTGACCAAACTCTACTTTCTTGGTCAAACTTTTTGGTCTCTGACCATTTCATAACTCCTTGGGAATTAGAAGTACTAACTTATCTGTCAGATCATAGACTTCAAGAGACTCATAATTTATGATGTTACTGTGTACTGTTAGTTAGGTCCCAAGCTTGGATTGGTATTCAAAAAGTGCTTAGCCTCACTAGGAATTGAAAGTTCAGAAGCTAGATGGAGCTCTAGCTCCAAGAGCATCTCTCAGGTTAAAGGTTACTCAGATTGGAACTGCAATTTTTTTTCCCCTTTGGTAACACTGGCCCTTAGTGGACCAGTGGAGGCTGCTATACTGTTGTGGTGATGCTTGGAAGAAAATCTCAGTTTTATGTTTGTATTGGTCCTGTTGTGGCCAGGAATATACTCAGGGTTGTGCACAGGCACTCAGGTGACAAATGTTTCCCCCAGCAATTTTAGCCTGGGAGGCATTTCAGAAGGTTACTCTTATCACATCCTGGGGGGCATCAGAGGCAAGCAAGGTTTTAATGGTGAAGAGCTAGACGTCAGTCAGGGATGCCATCAGGTCTACCCCTGGTGCATCCCCACCCCATCTCGGTGGTAGGACTGGGAGGGAAGAGTACGGCACCTGCATCAGTAAGGGACAGATTAAGTCTGACCAAGAAAGAAAAGCTTTGTTGTAAAATCTTTTTACATCCCCATCTAGAGCACAGAGGGACACTTGGTAGTAGAAAGAGGTCACTGGTCGCTTCTTTTCTCTCTTACAGATGGAAGCTAACAATTCCAGCCTCACTCCTTTGAACTGTATCCTGAAAAGCTGGGATATATTTGCTCCCCAGGTCTTGAAGAAGACACACCTGGTCTTCCTATGTGATGCTTCATGGCCATGGTACCCACTGGAGAATGGCGAATGTGGCCAGTTGGAAGGTCTCTTAAGTATAATACTGTTTTACAATTAGACCGGTTCTGTAGAAAACAAGGAAGATGGGATCAGAGTCATTTTGTCAAATGTATATTGAAGGGCCCAGGCAAGCATATGCTAAGAATTTAAACTATCCTAAATTGAAAATCCTAGAACAGGAGGAGAATGAAGCTCCTGGTAAATTCCTAGCTAGATTGAGAGAAGCCCTTT
This sequence comes from Antilocapra americana, assembly GCA_007570785.1. NCBI lineage: Eukaryota > Metazoa > Chordata > Mammalia > Artiodactyla > Antilocapridae > Antilocapra > Antilocapra americana. Next base: position 1,044,956 of record ML664179.1, read on the forward strand.
GCAGATTCACCAAGACTGATTCCGAAAGTGAAGAGGGGAGAGTGATCTTAAGATAGATTTCTCACTCAATTGGCTCCAGATATCTACTGTAAGCTATTAATATAGGCATATGGACCAAGTAAGTCTTTAGATAATCTGTTGAAACTGACTCTAACAGTCTATTATGGTAGGGAAGATGAGAAAAAGAGAAAAACAAAGTAACAGGCAGAAGCCCTCATAATGGCTGTAAGAACCGTTCTTAAACAACCTGAGAAAAATGCCCAGAGGGACTGGGTGAAAAGGGATTGATTTGCTATTACTGTGTAAAGTAGGGGCACCTCAAGCAAGATTGCCTTCAGGCATCAAGGCCGCCCCTGGCTCCATGTCTGGTCTGCGAGGGCCCACACTGGAGGAGAGACCACCCCTAGAGGCGTAGGTTTCAGGGGTCAGACTCTCAAGACACTCTATTCTGAAAGTGCCTGGGGGTACCCACACAAACTCCCATCCTAATTACTCCTGAGGAAACCCAGGTATTAATAACTGGGGGGGGGGCAGGGAGGAGGAGTAATCCATCTATTTCCTTTCAGATACTGGGTCAATTTTCTCTGTGTTTACTGAAGCCCCTGGACCACTTTCTTCCCAATTCACTTCCATCCTGGGACTGTCTGGATGAGAGAAAAGGTATTACTTCAGTTGTTCTTTAAGGTGTAACTGGAACTCTGTGCTATTTTCACAGGAGTTTCTGACTGTGCCAGTGTCTTCTTCACCCACTTTGGGGAGGGATATACTGAGCAAGGTCCATGCTTCTGTTTTCATTAATATGGAGCCCTTTCTTTTTCTCCCTTTAATTGAACAAAATGTAAACCCTAGAGTGTGGGATGATGGAAAATTTGTGGGTTGAGCACAAAATGCTGTAGTTGTCAAGACCAAAGATAAGGATTTTAATCCATGAAATTATCTCCAGGTTTGGGCTGCCACAGAGCCTTTAGAGTGGCAATGGCTCCACCTTTAAAGCTGCTGTAACTCACAGGGTGTCTAAAGCTCTAGGGATAGAATATCACTTATACTGTTTCTGGAGACCCCAGTCCTCAGGAAAGGTTTAAAAAGCTAATGACATTATCTAAAGACATCTGTGCAAATTAACTCAAGAGATGCAGGACAATTGGATTAAAATTCTACCAATAGCCTTAATGAGGGCTCAGACTGCCCCCTAAAAGGAGGGACTGCCTCTCTTTGAATGTGTTTATGAAAGGCCTTTCTTATGCACAGACATGGGAAAGACTCGATAAGAGTCGGACACGACTGAGAAACTTCACTGTCACTTTTCACTTTCATGCATTGGAGAAGGAAATGGCAACCACTTCAGTGTTTTTGCCTGGAGACTCCCAGGGATGGGGGAGCCTGGTGGGCTATGGACTATGGGGTCACACAGAGTCAGACATGACTGAAGCGACTTAGCAGCAGTAGCAGCAGCAGCAGCCAGGAGTTAGCCAATGACTTAATTATAATGATTGGAAACAATTGGTATTTTTGTCTCAGGAAATATGCAATACAATCATTCCCAAGTTTTCCAACCCCAGTTCAAGTCCTTACTTTGCCTGGGCAGGCACTGATTGGGACTGGATTAAGTCAGCTGGCTTGCTCCAAACAGGACCTATTGGATATGTGGCTCTTACCTAGGGCATGGCTTCCCCTTGGTTGGATAGGGAGATGAACCCTAGGTCTAGTTTTACTCACGGCTTTATATTTTCAGAGCTTCCAAAAAAAAAATCCGGCTAATTCACCACACCTTTAAACTCGGTGGGCAAGGTCTGTATTTCAATGGTATGATTATTTCGCTACAGTGTTTGTTCCCTCTCTGGGAAATCCAGACGTTATGCTACAAGTGGATGCTTCGACTAATTTTACTCAACAGGCATTACAAGATTCTTAAAAAGCTATTTCAGCTCTTAATGATAAAGAAGAACAAATTAGAAAGGTGGTTTTACAAAACAGATTGGCCTTAGATATTCTAACAGCTGCACAAGGAGGAACTTGTGCTATTATTCATACCTAATTCTATACATATATACCCAATATGAGCACTGATGTTACTCATTTTACTAAATATATGAACAAGATAATTGAGACTATGGATACTCCTGAAGCTTCAATTGCCTCACTTTGGGAGATGTTAACTAGTTCCCAATGGTGGAAAACTCTTAATTACAATAATTCTGATTGTCCTGTTTCTGTTCTTTGCTTCCTTCATCTGTAAATGTAAATAAAGGACAAACTTTATTTGTCTACATTCCTTAGTTTTAGTCAATTACACAATTCAGTTTAAACTCTGTACTAGGGATTATACAAAAACAATATATCCTGCTTAAGGACAGTTTCTCCTTCCTGAAAACTTTCTGACTAATCCACCTGATGAGAAGAGCTGACTCATTTGAAAAGACCCTGCTGCTGGGAAAGACTGAGGGCAGAAGGAGAAGGGGATGACAGAGGATGACATGGTTAGATGCCATCACTGACTCAGTGGACATGAGTTTGGGTAAACTCCGGGAGTTGGTGATGGACAGGGAGGCCTGGCATGCTGGGGTTCATGGGGTCACAAAGAGACTGACACTACTGAGCTACTGAACTGAACTGAACTTAATCCTGATATCTTAGAATGTTTATTATGGGAGTGGGTCTGGTAGGATCTTTCTTTGGTTAAATGTTTATCTTGTTATGGGGTGGTAAATTGTGGGAGTGGGTCTTTTAGAATTTTCACAAACTTGATACTTCTTTTGATTCATTGTAATAACTAATTAAGAGGTATATAACTCCATTGCTAACACAAGCAAGAGGATACTCTTTCTGCCCCCTTATAATATCTATGTCAGAAGCTTTTTCTATCCATTTTATACTTCAATAAAACTGTATTACACAAAATCTCAGAGTGATCAGTCCTCAACTCTGGCCCTGGATTGAATTATTTTCCTCCAGAGGCCGAGAATCCTGGCACTTTTCATGGTTCAGCAACAAATTTTTGTAGTGCAATAATCTAGGGATGTGTTTGCAAGGCTCAGAAAGCACAGGGAGACACACAGCCCTGACTCTTGAATTTAGGTCCTCAGAGCAGTCCTGGAGGTCTGACATCTGAGAAGCCAAACAGTTGCCTAAAAACACATTCTCCATGGATGCCTTTCATTCTTCAATGTAAGATCACTTTTCCAGACTCCTGAGTGCTGATTCACAACATCTTGAAAGCAGTTGTTTCAAGGAAATTTTTGGGTGGCTCATGAGGCTCTGCACCTACAGAAAGATCACACACACACAGGGAAAGTCTAGGTAACATAAAAACGTTTGGCTGCACCACAGTTCATCTGTTGGAGAGACCTAGTGAGCCTAGGTCTGTTTGGAAAATTCTTGGATCCTGTGGGTACACACACTGTGTGTAAACCTGGATAAGAAATTCAAGGGTAAAATTCATGTTTTTCTCTTGGGGAAATCGACCAGGATGAGGCCTAGAAACTGCTAGAAAGTCCATCTGATGACTGTTTCCCTCCTTCTGACAGAACTAACTTGGCTGCCCCTTTTGGGAACTCAAGAGCAGGGAGGCAGCCTGCAATTCCTGGCCTGGGGCATATTTAAGGTGCAAGGTGACTTTGACCCGAAGAACACAGTATTGCACCTGGCCCCCTCAGCACTAATGAAGCCTGCTTGCTCATGGGCAGTAAATCTATGATCTAGGAATGTTTTTGCGAGGCTCAGAGAGTGCAGGGAGACACACAGCCCTGGTTTGTGAATTGAGACCCTAGGAGCAGACCTGGAGGTCTGATGCCAGAGAAGCCAAATATTTGCTGCAAGATTAAAGCCTGAAAACACACTCTCTGAGGCTGCCTTTCCTTCCTCCAAGAAAGATATCTTTCTCAGTCTCCTGCATGCTGAGAGTCACACACAGCTGGAAAGCCTGGCTTGGGGGTAATTTTACAGTGGCAATGGCCTCTGAGAATCTGAACCCAGGGAGGGTTCCCACACTCCCAGGGAAAGTCAAAGCAGTTTCCAAATGGCTGTTGTGTCACGTTTCCTCTTCAGGAGAGAGCTAGGGATCATAGATTTGTCTGGAGTGTTCTCAGATCCTGCAAGGGGAACACCCTGTGCGCCTACCTGGAAACCAGGCCTAGGGGCCCAGCAACTGCTTGAAAATGCATCAGTTTGCTGTTTTATTCCTTCTGCTAGAGCTAGCTCTGCTCCCTGCATTGGCATTTCTGAAGCCAGGGGATGGGCCACCACTTCTCACCTGGGGCCAATTGGAGGTGCAAGGTGTCCTCAGCTAGGTGACTCCAGCATGGTACCTGGCTCCCTCAAACACACTCCCACAGCCTCCTTTTCAATGGGCAGGAAGGCACTCACCAAGCAACGTGTTTGCAAGGATCAGAAATTGCAGGGAATGCATGGCCTTGACTCAGAAATTGTTGCCCATGGAGCAGACCTGGAGATCTGTTGTGTGAGAAGTCAACCACTTGCTGTGAGATAGAGGCCTGAAAACACACTCTCAGGTCTGCCTTTGCTGCATTCAAGGAAGATAGCTTACCAAGCAGCCTGTGGGCTGAGAGTCACACAAGGTGGGAAAGCGCTGGCTTGGAGGTCATTTTTCAGTTGCAATGGTCCCTGAGGCCCTGCACCCACTCCCAGGGAGAGTCAAGGAAACTTCCACATGGCTGTTCCTTCACGTTTTCTCAGCAGGAGAGTTCTAGTGAGCATAGCTCTCTGCAAAGTGATTGCATCCTGTGGGAAAAGCACACAGTGTACCCACCAGGAGTCCAGGCCTAGGGGCCTAAATTTACATTTTTCTCCCAGGTAGATCTAATGTGGGGCCACACAGTAACTGCTTGAAAATGCATCTAGATGCTATTTGCTTAATTCTGACAGAGCTCGCTTTGCTTACCTCTCCAGCATTTTGGAACATGGCCCCTCAAACACAGCCCCCTAGAGTCTATCCTCACGGCAGGACTGCTCAGACCTAGTAATGTGTTATCAAGGTTTGGAGAGTGCAGTGAGACACATGGTCCTGACTCAGGAGTTGAGGCACTCAAAGCAGGCCTGGAGGTCTGGCATCTGAGAAGCCACACACTGGCTGTGAGAGATAGGCCTGAAAATCCACTCTTTGGAGCTGCCTTTCACGACTTTAAAAAGATAGCCTCTTCAGCCACCTGTAGGCTGAGAGTCACACCCAGGTGAAAAGCACTGGCTAGGAGGTCATTTTTTCACTGGCAATGGCCCCTAGGCCCTGTGCCCATGGAGGGCTGACACACTCCCAGGAAAAGTCAAGGAAACCTCCATATGGCTGTTCCTTCACATTATCTCTGCAGGAGAGACCTTGTGAACCTAGGTCTGTCTGCCCCTTGCTCAGATCTGGCAGGGAGAACACCCTGGGCAACCACTTGATCCTGGGCCCAGGAGCCAAAATTCACATGTTTCTCCAGGGGAGCCTTAATGTGGGGCTGCCCAGCAACTGCGTGCAAAGTCATCCTGTTGCTGTTTTCTTTCATCTGCAAGAGCTAACTTTGCTATCCGGGTTGGCATTTGGCAGCCCAGGGACTGGCCTACTACTACTTGCCAGGGTCCCATGGGAGTTGCCAAGTGCCCTAGGCCAGGTGACCCCAGCATGGCACCCTGCCTGCTCAAGCATACCCCTGCAGCCCCCTTCCACATGGGCAGGACTGCACTGACCTAGGAATGTGTTTGCAAGCCTTGCAGAATACAGGGAGATACATGGCCCTGACTCAGGATTTGAGGCCCTTGGAGCAGGCCTGGAGGTCTGGTGTCGGAGGAGCCACACAGTTTCTGTGAGATAAAGGCCTGAAATCCCACTCTCTAGGGCTGCCTTTCCTGCCTTTAAGAATGTAGCTTTTCCAGTCACCTGTGGGCTGGGAGTCACACCAGTCTGGGAAGCAGTGGCTAGGAGGTCATTTCTCAGTGGCAATGGGCCCTGAGGCCCTGCACCGTGAGAGGGCTCCCACTCACCCAGGGTATATCAAGGCAACCTCCACACAGCTGTTTGTCACGTTTACTCTGCAGGACAGAGTTCGTGAGCCTAGTCTGTCTGCCACATGCTCAGATCTGGCAGGGTGAACACCCTGGTCGCCCACCTGGATCCCAGGCTTAGGGGCCAAAATTCACATTTTTCTCCCAGAAAGCCCTAACAAAAGGCAGTCCAGCAACTGTTTGCAAAGTCATCCTGTTGCTGTTTTCATCCTTCTGCCAGAGGTAGCTTTGCTCCCTCTTTCATCATTTGGCATGCCAGGGGAGGGGCTTCCGCTCCTCATTGGGGGCCCATGTGATGTGCCAGGTGCCCTCTTCCAGGTAAACCCAGCATGGCACCAGGCCAGCTCAGACACACTCCCACATCCTCTGTCCCCATAGGCAGGACAACACTGACCTAGAAATGTGTTTTCATGGCTCGCAGAGTATAGGGAGACACACAGCTCTACCTCAGCAACTGAGGACCTCAGAGCAGGTCTGGAGGTCTGACGTCTGAGGAGCTACACACTTGCTGCATGATAGAGGGCTGAAAACCCACTCTCTGGGGCTGCATTTTCTGCCTCCAAGGAAGATAGCATGCCCAGCCGCCTATGGGATGGGAGTCACACCTGGCTGGGAAGCACTGGATGGGAGGTCATTTTTCAGTGGCAATGGCCCCTGAGACCCTGAGCCCAGGGAGGGCTCCCACACTCCCAGGGAATGTTAAGGCAACCTCCACACCATTGTTGCATCTTGTTTACTCTGTAGGAGACAGCTCATGAGCCTAGATCTGTCTGCACCTTGCTCTGATCTTATGGGAAGAACACCCTGGAACCCATCTAGATCCCTGGCCTAGGGGCAAAATTTTGCATTTTTTCCTGGGGAGACTAATGTGGGGTGGCACAGCAACTGCTTTCAAAGGCATCCCATTGCTGATTGCTTTCTTCTGTCAGAGCTAGCTTTGCTCCCCTATTCAGCATTTGGCAAGCCAAGGGCCAGCCTGCCACTCCTCCCCGGGGGCCCATGGAATGTGCCAGGTGTGCTTGGCCACATGACACAAGCATGGTACCCAGCCCCCTCAGACATACTCCGGCAGCATCTTTTCCCATAGACAGGCTCCTGATGATCTAGAAATGTATTTGCAAGGCTGGCAAAGTGCAGGAGATACATGGCGCTGACTTGGGAAATGAGGCCCTGGGAGTAGGCCCAGATGTCTGGCATCTGAGGAGTCACACCATTGCTGTAAGATAGAGGCCTAAAAATCCACTCTTTGAGGCTGCCTTTCCTGCCTGCAAGGAAGATAGTATCCTAAACCACCTGTGGCTGACAGTCAAACTGTGCTGGGAAGTCATTTTTCAGTGGCAATCACCCCTGAGGCCCTGTATCCAGGGAGTACTCCCACACTCCCAGGGAACGTCAAGGCAACCTCCATATGGATATTCCATCATGTTTGCTCTCCAAGAGAGAGCTTGTGAGCCTAGGTCTGTCTGCACCATGCTCTGATCCTGCCAGGAGAACGCTCTGGGTGCCCACCTGGATCCTGAGCCCAGGGGCCCAAATTCCCATTTTTCTCCCAGAGAGCCCTAACATGGGGCAGGCCAGCAACTGCTTACAAAGGCACCCCATTGCTGTTTGTTTCCTACTGCCAGAGCTAGATTTACTCCTCACTTTGGCATTTGGTAAGTGAGGGACTGGCCTCGCTCGGGGCCCATGGGAGGTGCCAGGTGCTCTCAGCCAAGTTACCCAAGCATGGCACCTGGCCCCCTCAGATGCATTCCCGCAGCCTCCTTCCCCATGGATAGGAATGCGCTGACCTACAAATGAGTTTGCAAGTCTGGTAGAGTGCAGGCAGACACACAGCCCTGACAGGAATTGAGGCCCTGGGAGCAGTCCTGAAGGTCTAGTGTCTGAGGAACCACATACTTGCTGTACATTAGAAGTCTGAAAACCCACTCACTCTCTGGGGCTGCCTTTCCTGCCTCCAAGGAAGATAATGTCCTCAGACTCCTGTGGGCTGACAGTCGCATTCAGCTGGGAAACACTGGGGCCTCCTGTCGAGTTGAAGTGGGGAGCTCGGGCTTTTTCTATAGGGGCAACTGGGGAGTTAAACCTCCCTTCATTTTGAGAGAGGAAACGAGGGTTCCATTAGAATCATTGCAGGAGAGTTAGTCCTTATCTCAAGATGAGGGTGAACATAGTGTCCTTTCATCTTGTGGCAGGAACTTTGGGGTTCTTCTTGTTTTTAAGTAGGTGAGAGAGGCTCCTTCTTGAGGTGTGGGGAAAGTCCAGATTACTCTCAAATGGAAGGAGGGGAGTTGGTCCACATTTGGAGATGAGGTGGGAAACACGGGAGTTTTCTTGAGATGCCGTGGGAAACATGGGGTTCCTCTAGAATTGCGACTGCTACCTCTGGAAATCTTAGTTGCATAAAGGGATTCAAGTCTCCTTTCGTGCTATGCAGGGGAAGGTAGGATTGCTCTCGAGTCACTGTGGGGGACATGGTCCTCATCTCGCATTGTGGGGGAATCTTGTGGGTTTTCTCATGTTGTGCAGGGAAGCATGAGGTCCCTCTCGAGTTTCAGCAGGAAGCTTGAGGTTTCTCTCATGTTATGACAGGAATGTCATGGAACCTCTCATTTTCCTCAGGGAAGTAAGATCTCCTTTTGACTTGTAGGGACATCTCGGGATGCCACTCAAGTTGCTGCAGGGCAATAGGGCCTCATCTCGAGTTGAGGTGGGAAATTCACGGCTACTCTCCCATTGTGACAGGGATCTCTGGGTTCCTATTGTGTTTCAACAGGGGACTCAGGACTCATCTCATGTTGAGGCATAGAATTCCACTTTCCTCTTGAGTTGTAAAAGGTGTTTTAGGCCTCCTGTCAAGTTGAAGCAGAGAACTCGGGCTGTTTCTAGAGTTGCAACAGAGGTGTCAGACCTCCCTTCATGTTATGAGGGAAACTCGAAGTTCCATTTGAGTCGCTGCAGGGGAATCAGGCCTTATCTTGAGTTGAGGGGGAACTCAGTGTCTTTTCGATTTGAGCCAGGAATGTCGGGGTTCCTCTCAAGTTGCAATAGGTCAGACAGGGCTCCTCTTGAGGTCCAAGTTAAAAGTTGGGATTCCTCTCCTGTTGAAGCAGGGGAATCAGAACTCGTTTCATAATGAGGTGAGGAACATAGGGATCTTCTTGAGTTGCAGCATGAAAATCGAGTTTTCTCTCCAGTTGCAACAGGTATCTTGGTGAACCTCTGGAGTTGCATAAAGGGAGTCAACTCTCCTTTCAAGTTGTGTGAGGGAGCTGGGGATTGCTGTCGAGGCACTGCAGTGGAAAAGGGAGTCATTTTGCATTGAAGGAGGAATCATGTGTTTTTTCTTGAGTTGCAACGGGAAGCTCAGGGAACCTCTGGAGTTGTGTAAACACAGTCAAGCCTCCTTTCATGTTGCAAAAGTGATCCTGGGACTGAACTCATGTCACCACAAAGGAATCAGGCCTCAACTAGAGATGAGGTGGGGAATACAGGGCTTTTCTTGAACTGTGGTGAGAAACTCGGGGTTACTTTCGAGTTGTGACGGTTATCTCAGGGAAAGTCAGCAGTTGCATAAAGGGAGTTAAGCCTCCTTTCGAGTTGTGAGGGAGAAGGAAGGATTGATCTTTAGTCCCTGCAAGGGAATTGGGCCTCATCACACTTTAAGGGGGGGATCTCATGTTTTTTCTCGATTTGTGGCAGGAAACTCTGGGTTCCTCTCGAGTTGTGACAGGGACCTCCCAGAACTTCACGTGTTGCCTTAGGGAAGTCAGGCTTCCTTTCCAGTTGTGAGCATCAATTTGAGATTCCTTTCAGAGGAATAATACATCATCTTGTTTTGACATGGGAAACTCAGGGTTCCTATCCAGTGGGACAGGGATCTTTGGGTTCCTGTCGAGTTTCAACTGGGGAGTCAGGCCTCATCTCGTGTTGAGGCATGAAACTGCTTTCCTCTCAAGTCGTGAAAGGGGTTTTAGGCCTTCTGTTGAGTTGAGGTGTGGATTCGTGCTGTTTCTATAGGTCAACAGGGGAGTCAGCCCTCCCTTCATGTTGTGAGAGGAAACTCAGGGTTCCATTCAAATTGCTCCAGGAGAATCAAGCCTTATCTCCAGTTGAGGGGGACATCGGTGTCCTTGTACTTATGGCAGGAACATCCGGTTTCACCTGTGTTGCAATAGGTCAGAGAGACTTCCTCTTGAGTGCTGAGGGGGAAGTGGGGATTTGTGTCGAGTCAAAACAGGAGAATCGTCCCTCATCTCGAGATGTGGCAGGGAACATGGTGCTCTTCTCAAGTTGTGGCAGGAAACACGGGGTTCCTCTTGATTTGCAACATGTACTTATGGGATCTTCTGGAGTTGCATAAAGGGAGTCAACCCTGCTCCTAAGTTACTAAGAAGAACACTGTATTGCTTTCAAGATACTGGAGTGGAATCGGGCCTCGTCTCATTGAGGGAGGAATCTCAAAGTTTTCTTGAGTTGTGATGGGAAGCTTGGGGTTCCTGTTGAGTAATGACTGGGACCTCAGAGAACATCTCATGTTGGCACAGTGGAGTCAGTCCTCCTTTTGAGTTACAAGTGGCACCTCAGGATTCTCCTCGAGTCATTGCAGGGCAATAGGGCCTTATCTCGAAGCAGGAAACTCAATATTCCTCTACGTTATGACAGGGATCTCAGGGTTCTGATCAAGTTTCACCAGGGGAGTCAGGCAGCATCTCTTGTTGAGGCATGCAACTCTGCTTTCCTCTTGAGTTATAAAAGGAATGTCAGGCATTGCCTAGTTGAGCCAGGAGCTTGGGCTTTTTTTTTAAGAAGTGCAACAAGGTAGTCAGACCTCCCTTCTTTTTGTGAGGAGAAACTCGGTGTTGCATTCTAATTGCTGCAGGGGAATCAGGCTTTATTTCAAGTTGAGGGGGAATTTGAAGTTCTTTTGACTTGCTGTGGGAACCTCGGGGCTCCTCTCACTTTTCAGTAGGTGAGAGAGGCCCCCTCTTGAGGTGCAATGGGAAAATCAGGATTCCTCTCGAGTGGAAGCAGGGGAATTGGCCTGCATCTCGAGATAAGATGGGGAACATTGGACTTTTCTCGAGTTGGGGCAGGAAACTCGGGGTTCCTCTTGAGTTACTGTGGGTATCTCTGGGATCCTCCTAGTTGCATAAAGGGATTTTAGCCTCCTTTTGAGTTGGGAGGGGCAATGCAGAATTACTCTTGAGTCACTGCAGGTGAATCGGGACACATCTCCCACTGATGGGGGAATTTTGTGGTTTTTCTCAAGCTGCAGTGGGAAGCATTTTGTTCCTCTTGAGTTGCAGGGGGAAGCTTGGTGTTCCTCTCGTGTTGAGACATGGACGTCAGGGACCTCTCATGTTTCCTCAGGGAAGACAGGCCTTATTTAGAGCTGGGAGGGGCACCTTGGGGTGCCTCTTGATTCGCTGCAGGGCAATAGGGCCATATCTGAAGAAGAGGCGTGAAACTCAGGATTCCTCTCCAGTTGTGACAGGGATTTCTGGGTTCCTATTGATTTTTAACAGGAGAGTCAGGCCTCATCTCATGTTGAGGCCTTGAACTCCTCTTTCCTCTCAAGTTGTCAAAGTGGTGTCAGGTCACCTTTTGAGTTGAAGCCGGGAACTAAGGCTTTTTCTAGAGGTGCAACAGAGTAGTCATACCTCACTTCACATTGTGAGGGGGATCTCGGAGTTCCATTTCAGTTGCTGTATGAGAATCAGTCCTTATCTCGAGTTGAGGGGGAACTTCCTTTCAACTTGTAGCAGGAACCATGGGGTACCTCTCGGTTTGCAATAGATGAGACAGGCCTCCTCTTGAGATGTCTCAAGGGAAAGCTGAGATTCCTTTTGAGTCAAAGCAGGGGAATTGGGGCTCATTTTGAGATGAGGTTCGGAACATGGGGCTCTGTTGAGTACCATTGGGGAACTCAGAGTTCCTCTAAAATTGTGACTGGTATCTCTGGGAACCGCCTTAGTTGCATAAAGGGAGTTAAGCCTCCTTTCCAGTTGCAAAGGGGAATCCAGAAATGCTCTCGAGTCACTGAAGGGGAATCGGGTTTCATCTTGCATTGAGGGGTGAATCTTGTGGTTTTTCTAGTATTGTTTCAGGAAGCTTGGGGTTCCTCTCGGGTAGTGAAGGGGACCTCAGGGAACCTCTAATGTTGCCACAGTTAGTGAGCCCTCCTAATGAGTTGAAAGGGGAACCTCAGGATTCCTCTCGAGTCACTATAGGGCAACAAGGCCTCATTTCAAGTTGAGATGGGAAACTCAATGTTCCTCTCCCGGTGCAAGAGGGGTCTCTGGGTTCTTACCGTGTTTCAGCATGGGACTCAGCACTTGTCTCATGTTGAGGCATTGAACTCCACTTGCCTCTCGAGTTGTAAAAGTTGTGTAAGTCCTCTTTTTGAGTTGAGGTGGGGGAACTCAGGCTTTTTCTAGAGGTGCAAAAGGATAGTCAGTCCTCACTTTGTATTGTAAGGGGAAACTTGGAGTTCCATTCCAGTTGCTGTATGGGAATCAGGCCTTATTTCAAGTTGAGGGGTAACTTCATGTCCTTTTGACATGGGTCAGGAATCTCAGGGTTTCTCTCAAGTTGCAATTGGTGAGACAGTCCTCTTGATGTGAGGGGAAAGTCGGGATTTGTCTCAAACTGAAACAGGGGAATTGGCCCTTATCTGGAGATATGGTGGGGAACACAAGGCACTTCTTGAGTTGTAGCGGGAGACTCGGGGCTCCTCTCAAGTTGTGAAGGGTATTTCTGGAATCCTTTGGAGTTGCATAAAGGGAGTTAAGCTTCCTTTCGAGTTGCAAGGTTGACTGCAGGATTGATCTCCAGTCACTAAACGGGAATTGGGCCTCATCTCGAGTTGAGGAGGGAATCTCATGTTTTTTCTCGAGTTGCTGCAGGAAGCTTTGGATTCCTTTTGAGTTACATTGAGGACCTCAGGGAACCCGTCGTTTTGCATCAGCGAAGTCAGACCTCCTTTCAAGTTGCAAGTGGCAACTCAGGACTTCCCTCTAGTGGCTGCAGGGGAATAGAACCTCATCTTGAGTTGAGGTGGGAAACTCAGGGTTCCTCTCCAAGTGTGACAATGATCCTAGGTTCCTATTGAGTTTAAACAGGTGCTCAGGACTTGTCTCATCTTGAGACATGGAAAATCACTTTGCTCTGAAGTTGTAAAAGGGGTGTCTGGACTCCTGTCGAGTTGAGGCAGGGAATTTGGGCTTTTTCTAGAGTTGCAACAGGGGAGTCCGACCTCCCTTCCTGTTGTGAGGGGAAATGTGGGTTCCATTCGAGTTGCTGCAGGGGAATCCGTCCTTACTTCGAGTTGAGGAGGAACTAGGTGTCCTTTCGACTTGTGACAGGAACCTCAGGTTCTGCTAGTGTTGCAATAGGTGAGACAAGCCTCCTTTTGAAGTCTGAGTTGAAATTTGGGATTCCTTTCCGTTAGAAGCAGGGGAATGGGCCCTCATCTCAAAATGAGCTGGAGAACTCGGGAATCTTCTCAAGTTGTGGTGGGAAACTCAGAATTCCTCTCCAGTTGTGACAGATATCTGGGTGAATCTCTGGATTTGCATAAAGGGAGTCAAGCCTCCTTTCAAGTTGTGTGAGGGAGCTGGGGATTGCTGTTGAGGTGCTGCAGGGGAAAGCGGACCCATCTTGCACTGAGGGGGGAATCTCATGGGTTTTCTCTAGTTTCAGCTGGAAGGTCACGGAACCTCTGGAGTTGTATAAATGCAGTCAAGTCTCTTTTCGAGTTGCAAAGGGGATGGCAGGATTGATCTCATGGTACTGCAAAGGAATAGGAGATAAGACGGGTAACACCTTTGAGATGAGAAGAGATGAGGTGGTGAACACAGGGCTCTTCTCAAACTGTGGTGGAAAACTCGGGATTCCTCTTGAGTTCCTGTGGGAAACTTGGGGTTACTCTCGAATTGTGACAGGTATCTCGGGGAATGTCAGGAGTTGCATAAAGGGAGTTAAACCTCCTTTTGAGTTGTCAGGGAGAACCCAGGATTGATCTCTGGTCACTGCAGGGGAATCAGGCCTCATCTCACTTTGAGGGGTGAATCTCATGGTTTTTCTCAAATTGAGGCAGGAAGCTTTAGGTTTCTCTTGAGTTGAGTCGGGGACCTCCAGGAACCTCTTGTGTTGCCTTAGTGAAGTCCAGCCTCCTTTCCAGTTGCGAGCAGCAGCTCAGGATTCCTCTCAAGTGACTGCAGTGGAATAATGGCTAGTCTGGAGTTAAGGCAGGGATACTCAGGATTCCTATCCAGTGGGACAGTGATCTTGGGATTCCTATCGAGTTTCAACAAGGGAGTCAGGCCTCGTCTTGTGTTGAGGCATGGAACTCTGCTTTACTCTTGAGTTGTAAAATGAGTTTCAGGCCTCTTTTTGAGTTGAGGTAGGGATTCATGCTTTTTCTAGAGGTGCAATAGGGGATTCAGTCGTCCTTTCTTGTTGTGAGGGGAACCTCTGCGTTTCATTCGACTCCTGCAGGGGAATCTGGTTGAGGGGGAATTTAGTGTCCTTTACTTGCAGCAGGAACCTCGGGTTCCTCTCATGTTGCAATAGGTGAGAGAGACCTCCTCTTGAGGTCAAATGGGAAAGTAGAGATCCATGTTGAGCTGAAACAGGGGAATTGGCCCTCAACTTGAGAAGAGTGGGGAGCACAGGACACTTCTCGAGTTGTGGCAGGAAACACGGGGTTCCTCTCGAGTTGTGATGGGTTTCTATGGGAACTTCTGAAGTTTTATAAGGGATGTCAAGCCTGCTACTGTGTTTCAAAGGGAAATGCAGGGTTGCTTTTGAGTCACTGCAGGGGAATCAGGCCTCATCTCACGTTGAGGGAGGAATCTCGTGGTTTTTCATGAGTTATGGTGGTATGCTTGGAGTTCCTCTCAATTAGCAATGGGGACATCAGGAAACCCCTTGTGTTGTTACAGTGGAGTCAGTCCACCTTTTGAGTTGCAAAGGACACCTCAGAATTCCTCTCGAGTCACTGCAGTGCATTGGGGCCTCATCTCCAGTTGAGGAGGGAAACTCATGGTTCCTCTCCAGTTGCAACAGGGATCTTGGATTTCCTATCAAGTATCAACAGAGGAGTCAGATCTCATCTCATATTGAGGTATAGAATTCTGCTTTCTTCTCAAGTTATAAAGGGAATGTCAGGCCTTGTCATTTGATGCCAGGAACTCGTGACTTCTAGAGGTGCAACAGAGTAGTCAGACCTCCCTTCGTTTTGTGAGGGAAACTCTGGGTTCCATTCATGTTGCTGCAGGATAATCAGGCCTTATCTTGAGATGAGGGAAAACTCAGTGTCCATTCGACTTGCGGCTGGAAACTTGGAGTTCCTTTCACATTTCAGTAAGTGAGAGAAGCCCCCTCTTGAGGTGCTGGAGATAGCCAGGATTCCTCCTGAGTGAAAGGAGGATAATTAACCCTCATTTTGAGATGAGTTTGGGAGCACAGGGCTTTTTTTGAGTTAAGGTGGGAAACTCAGGTTTCCTCTCTAGATGCAACTGGTATCTATAGGATCTTCTGGAGTTGCCTAAAGGGAGTCAAGCCTGCTCTTGAGTTGCAAAGGGGAACACAGGATTGCTTTCGAGTCACTGCAGGGGAATTGGGCCACATCTCACTTTGAGGGAGGTATCTGGCAGTTTTTCTTGAGTTGCAGCCAGAAGCTTTAGGTTCCTCTTGAGTAGTGTTGGGAACCTCAGGGTACCTGTCATGTAGGCACAGTGGAGTCAGTCCTCCTTTCATGTTGCAAAGGGTACCTCATGATTCCTCTTGAGTTGCTGCAGGGCAATAGGGCCTCATGACGAGTTGAGGTGGGAAACTCAGGGTTCCTCTTGAGTCAAAGTAGAGGAATTGGCTCTCATCATGAAATGAGGTAGGGAACATGGACATCTTATCAGTTTGGGGCTGGAAACTTGGGATTCCTCTTCAGTTGCCACAGGTATCTCGGTGAACCTCTGGAGTTGCCTAATGGGAGTAAAGCCTTCTTTCAAGTTTCATGAGGAAGCTGGAGATTTCTGTCGAGGTGCTGCAGGGGAAAAGGTACTCATCTCACATTGATGTAGGATTCTTGTGGTTTTTCTTGAGTTGTGGCAGGAAGCTTTGTGTTCCTCTCCAATTGCAATGGGCACCTCTAAGAACTTCATTTGTTGTCTCAAGGAAGTCAGGTCTCTTTTCGAGTTGCAAGGGGCATCTCAGGATACCTCTAGAGTCACTGCTTGGGGATAGGGCATCATCTCTAGTTGAGGTGGAACTTGATGTCCTTTTGACTGGTGGCAAGAAACTTGGGTTCCTCTCGCATTGCAATAGGTAAGACAGGCCTCCTCTTGCAATAGGTAAGACAGGGAATGTCATGATTACTCTCAGGTCGAAGCAGTGGAATCAGCCCTCATCTTGATATGAGTTGGAGGAATCACTGTGCTTTTCTCATGTTGTGGCGGGAAAAGGGGGGTTCCTCTTGAGTTGCAACATGTATATCAATGAACCTCTGGAGACACATAAAGAGAATCAAGCCTGCTTTCAAGTTGCCTGTGGGATCTCGGGATTGTGCTTAGGACAATGCAGAGGAAAAGGGAGTCATCTCACACTGAGGAGGGGATCTCTTGGGTTTTCTTGAGTTTCCCCTGGAAGCTCGGGGAAACTATGGAGTTGCATAAAGGGAGTCAAATGTTGTTTAGAGTTGCCAGGGGGAACGCAGAGTTGAATTCGAGTCCTAGCATAGAATTGGGCCTCATTTCGAGAGGAGGTAGGAACACAGGGTTCCTCCTGAATTATGGAAAGAAACTCTGGGTTCTCCTAGAGATCTACAGGGAGCCTCAGTTTTCCTCTCAAGTTCAGACATGAATTTTGAAGAACCTCTGCCATTGCATGGATGGTGTCAAACTTCCTTTTGAGTTTTGAGAGGTAACTTGTGACTTTTCTTGAGGGGCTGCATGGGAAAATGGATTCACCTCACATTGAGGGGGGAATCTCTTACATTCTCGGGTTGTGGCAGGAAGCTTAGTGTTCATCTCAAATTGACACGAGGAACTCAGGGAACCTCTCCTGAAGCTTCAGGGAAGTCAAGTCACATTTTGAGTTGGGAGTAGGGGAAGAAGATTGCTCTCGAGTCACTGCAGGGTTATCAGGCCTCATCTCACATTCGGGGGAAATCTCGGGATACTTCTCGAGTTGCAGTGGGAAGCATTGGGTTCCTATCATTTGTGATGTGGTCCTCTGCAAACCTCTTATGTTGCTTCAGAGAAGTCAGGCCTCCTTTTGATTTGACAGGGACAGGTCGGGATTCTTCTAGAGTCACTGCAGTGGAATGGGGCCTCATCTCAAATTGAGGGGTGAAACGCAGGGTTCCTCTCCAGTTTCAACAGGGCTATCAGAGTTCCTACTGAGTTTCAACAAGAGAGTCATCCCTCATCTCGTTTTGAGGCATATAACTCCTCTTTCCTCTCAAGTTGTAAAAGGGATGTCAGGACTCCTTTTTAGTTCAGGCAGGAAATTTGGGCTTTTTCTCGATGTGAAACAAGGGAGTCAGACATCCCTTCATGTTGGGAGGGAAAACTCGGGGTTCCATTCTAATCAGTGCAGGGAAATCAGACCATCTTTAGAACTGAGGGGGAACTTGATGTCCTTTCAACTTGTAGCAAGAACTGCAGGGTTCCTCTTGAGTTTCAGTAGGTGAGACAGGCTTCCCCTTGATGTGTGAGGGCAAAGTTGGGTTTCTGAAGAGTCAAAGCAGGGGAATCAGCCCTCATCTTGAGATGAGGTGGGGAACACAGGGCCATTCACTAGTGGTGTCATGAGACATGGGGTTCCTCTTGTGTTGAGACGAGAAACTCTGGGAAGCTCTTGAGTTGCATAAATGATGTCAAGCCCCCCTTTTGAGTTCAGAGAGAGAACTCAGGATTGCACTCAAGGTGCTGAATGAGAAAAGGGCCTCATCTCACATTGAGGGGGTAATCTTGTGGTGTTTTTCTAATTGTGGTGGGAAGGTTTGGGATCATCTAGAGTGGCAATGGGATGTCAGGGAACTTCTCATGTTGCCTCAGAGACATCGGGTTCCTTTCAAGTTGTTTGGGGCACCTTGGAATTCCTCTCTAGTCGCTATAGGCGAATAGGGTCTCATTTCGGGGTGAGCTGGGAATCTCATGATTTTTGAGAGTTGCGGCAGAAATCTTGGATTTCTTCTTAAGTGGTGATGGATAACTCATGGCACCATTTGAGTTGTGTAAAGGAAGTCAAGCCTCCTTTAAATTTTGAGAGGGAACGTGGGATTACTCTCAAAGTGCTGCAGTGGACAAGGGCCTCATCCTGCCTTGAGGGGGGAATCTTATGGTTTTTCTCATGGATCTTCACTTTCCTCCTGAGTTGTACAATGGGTGTCAGTTATCCTGTCATAATGAGGCGGGGCAAGTGGGGTTTTTTGAAGGTGCAACAGGGCAGTCAGACCTCTGTCCATGTAGTGAGGGGAAACCTGGAGTTCCACTCTAGTGGCTGAAGGGTATTGGGGCCTCATCTCGAGATGAGGAGTGATATTGTGGTTTTCTCGAGTTGTGTTTGGAAGGTTGAGGCTCCACTCGAGGTGTGACAGGGACTTCAGTGAGCCTCTCATCTTGCTCAGGGAAGTCAAATCTCCTTTAGAGTCGTGAGGAGGAGCAGAGGATTGCTCTTGAGTCGCTGCTAGGGCATAGGGCCTCATTTTTATTGAAGGCAGGGAACTCAGGTTTCCTCTCCATTTGCATCAGGGATCTGGGGATTCCTATCAAGTTTCAATGGGGAATCAGGCATCAGCTTGTGTTGAGGAATGAAACTCTGCTTTCCTCTCAAGTTGTAGAAGGGGCGTCAGGTCACCTGTTCAGTTCATGCAGGGAACTTGGGCTTTTTCCAGAGGTACAACAAGGGAGTTAGACTTCCTTTCGTGTTGTGAGGAGATACTAAGAGTTCCAAACAAGTCAGTGAAGGGGAATCAGGCCTTATCTCGAGTTGAGGGGCAACTCGGTATCCTTTTGACTTGCAGCAGGAATCTCTGGGTTCCACTCGACTTTCAAAATGTCAGAATGGTCTCCTCTTGAGGTTTGAGAGGAAGGTGGGGATTCTCCTAGAGATGACACAGGGGAATCGGCCCTCATCTCGAGATGAGGTGGGGAAGATGGGGCTGAATTGTGTTGTGACAGCACACTCGAGGTTCATCTTGAATGGTGATGGGCATTTCAGGGATTCTCTTGAGTTGCAAAAAGGGCGTCAAGATTCCTTTTGAGTTTCTAGAGGGAACTTGGGACTATTCTTGAGGCACTGCACGGGAAAAGGGCCTCACCTTGCATTGAGGGGAGAATCTCTTCATTTCTCAATTTGCAGCAGGAAGCTTAATGTTTCTCTCGAGTTGCCATGGGGACCTCATGGAACATCTCATGAAGCCTCAGGGAAGTCAAATCACCTTTCTAGTTGTGAGGAGAACCAGAGGATTGTTCTCGAGTCACTGCAGGGGAATCAGGCCTCTTCTGGCATTCAGGGGGAAATCTCAGAATGTTTCTCAAGATGTGGTGGGAAGCTTTGGGTTCCTCTTGAGTTGTGACATGGTCATCTTGAAACCTCTAATGTTGCCTCAGGGAGGTCAGGACTCCTTTTGATTTGCCAGGGACACCTCAGGATTCTTTTCGAGTCACTGCAGTGGATTAGAGCCTCATCTGGAGTTGAGATATGAAACTTAGAGTCCCACTCCAGGTTCGACAGGGATCTCAAAGTTCCTCTTGAGTTTCAACAAGAGAGTCACCCTCGTCTCGTTTTGAGGCATATAACTCCTCTTTCCTCTCAAGCTGTAAAATGGATGTCAGGACTTCTTTTAGTTCAGGTGGGATATTTAGGCTTTTTCTAGATGTGCAACAAGGGAGTGAGACCTTCCTTCATGTTGGGAGTGGATACTTGGCGTTCCATTGTAATCAGTGCAGGAAAATCATATCTTGTCTAAAGTTGAGGGGGAACTCTATGTCCTTTTGACTTATGGCAGGAACCAACGGGGTTCCTCTCTAGTTTCAATAAATGAGACAGTCCTCCTCTTGGTGTACAAGGGGAAAGTTGGGTTTCGGATGAGTCAAAGCAGGGGAATCGGCCCTCCTCCTGAGATGAAATGAGTAATACAGACCCCTTCTTAAGTGGTGGTGGGAGACGTGAGGATCCTCTTGAGTGGTGATGGGAATATTGGGGTACCTCTCGAGTTGCAAAAGTAGTGTCAAGACTGCTTTTCAAGTTTCGAGAGAGAATTTGGGATTTTCCTCGAGGCACTTCAGGGGGAAAGGGCCTCATATCAAGTTGAGGGGATAATCTCGTGGTGTTTTTCAAAATGTGGTAGAAAGATTTGGGATCCACTTGAGTTGTAACAAAACATCAGGAAATCTCTCATGTCGCTTCTGACACAAGAGGCTTCCTTTCAAGTTTTGAGGGGCCCCTCTGGATTCCACTTCGGTCACTGCAGGTGAAGAGGGCCTCATTTGGCAGTGAGGAGGGACTCTCATGTTTTTTTGCATGTTGTGCCGGGAATCTAGGGTTTCCTCTCCAGTGGTGTTGGGTAACTCGGGGCACCTCTTTAGTTGCCTAAAATAATTCAAGCCTCCTTTCCAGTTTAGAGAGGAAATTTGGGATTTCTCTCAAAGTGATGCAGGGACATGGGCCTCAACATGCCTTGAGGGGGAATCTTGTGTTTTTCTCATTGATCTCCACTTTCCTCCCGAGTTGTAAAACGGGTGTCAGTTCTGCTGTGGCATTGAGACAGGAAGTTGAGCATTTTTGGAGGTGCAACAATGGAGTCAGTTCTCTGTTCATGTAGTGAGGGTATAACTGGGGTTCTAGTCTAGTCACTGCAGGGAAATAGGTCCTCATTTCGAGTTGAGGGGGTAATCTTGTGGTTTTTCCAGTTGTGTTGGGAAACTTGGGGTTCCACTCAAGTCATGATGGGAACCTTAGTGAGCCTCTCATCTTACCTCAGGGAAGTCAAATCTCCTTTCTGGTTGTGTATGGGAGCTCAGGATAGCTCTGGATTCGCTGCCAGGGCATAGGGCCTCATTTTGATTTAAGGCAGGGAACTCAGGGTTCCTTTCCATTGGCAACAGGGATCTCAGGATTCCTATCAATTTTCAAGTGGGAGTCAGGTCTCGGCTTGTGTTGAGGCAGGGAACTCCATTTTCCTCTCATGTTGTAAAATGGGTGTCAGGTCTCCTGTCCAGTTGAGGCAGGGAACTGGGGCTTTTTCTAGAGGTACAGCAAAGAAGTTAGACTGCACTTCGTGCTGTGAGGAGAATGTAGTGTTGCACTCAAGTTGATATAGGATAATTAGGCCTTATCTCGAGTTGAGGGTCAACTTGGTATCCTTTCGACTTGCACAGAAACATCTGGGTACCTCTTGAGTTTCAATAGGTGAGAAAGGCCTCCTCTTCAGGTGCGAGAGGAAAATGGGGATTCCTTTCAAGAGGACACAGGGGAATTGGCTCTCATCTTGAGATGAGGTTTGGAACACAGGGCTCTTTTGAGTTGTGGTGGTAAACTCAGGGATCCTCTTGAATGGTGACAGGTATCTTGGGGATTCTCTTGAGTTGCATAAAGCAAGTCAAGCTTCCTTTTGAGTTTCAAGAGGGAACTTGGGACTATTCCTGAGGTGCTGCATGGGAAAAAGGCCTCACCTTGTACTGAGTGAGGGAACTATTTTTTCTCGAGTTGTGGCCGGAAGCTTAGTGTTCCTCTCGGTTTTCCACAGGTATGTCCAGGAACCTCACCTGAAGCTTCAGGGAAGTGAAGTCACCTTTTGGGTTTCGAGGAGGAGCCAAGGAATGCTCTCGAGTCACTGCAGGGGGAAAGGGTCTCACATTGCATTGAGGGGGTAATCTTGTGGTGTTTCTCAAATTGTGCCAGGAAGGTTTGAAATCTTCTCATTTTCGACAGGACATCACAGTGCCTCTCATGTGGCCTCAGAGATGTTGAATTCCTTTCAAATTGTGAGGGGCACCTAGGGATTCTTCTAGGTCGCTGCAGGTAAATAAGGCATCATTTCCTCGTGAGGTGGGAATCTCGTGTTTCTTTGAGAGTTGCAGCGAGAGTCTTGGGTTTCCTCTCGAGCAGTGACTGGCTATTTGGGGCACATCTTGAGTTGTGTAATGGTAGTCAAGCCTTCTTTCGAGTTTCAAGAGGGAACTTGCGATTATGGTTGAAGTGTTGCAGGGGACAAGGGTCTCATCTTGATTTGAGGTGGGTATCTTGTGGTTTTACTTCATGGATCTCCATTTTCCTCCCGAGTTGTAAAATGGGTGTCAGTTTTTCTGTGGCATTAAGGCTGGGAACTTAGGTTTTTTTTGGAAGTGTGACAGGAGATTCAGGCCTTCGTTCATCTACTGAGCATATACCTGGCATTCCATTTTAGTTGCCACAGGGAAATAGGGCCTCATTTTGAGTTGAAGGGGTAATCTTGTGGTTATTCTCGAGTTGTGGTGGGAAGCTTGTGGTTCCACTCGAGTCATGATGGGCACCTTAGTAAGCCCCTCACCTTGCCTCAGGGAAGTCAAATCTCCTTTTGAGTTTCATGCAGGAGAACAGGATTGCTTTGGAGTCGCTGCCAGGGCATAGGGCCTTATTCCCATTTAAGGTGGGGGACACAGGGTTCCTTTCCATTTGTGACAGGGATCTCGGGAATCCTATTGAGTTTCAACTGGGAGTCAGTCCTCAGCTCGTGTTGATACATGGAATTCCATTTTCCTCCATAGTTGTAAAAGGGGTGTTAACTCTCCTGTCCAGTTGAGGCAGGGAACTGGGGCTTTTTTTCAAGGAACAAAATTGGAGTTTGTCCTCCCTTTGTGTTGTGAGGAGATTCCCAGAATTGCATTAGACTCGGTGCAGAAGAAACAGGTCTTATCTCAAGTTAAGGGACAACTTGGTGTCCTTTTGACTTGCGGCAGGTACCTCTGGGATCCTTTCGAGTTTCAATAGGTGAGAATGTCCTCCTATTGAGGAGTGACAGGAATGTCAGATTCCTCTTGAGATGAGGCAGGGGAATAAGCTCTCATCTCGAGAAGAGTTGGGAATCATGGGGTTCTTTCAAGTTTTGGCAGGAGACTCAGGATTCCTCTTGAATAGCAACATGTACCTCGGGATTCTCTTGAGTTGTATAAAGGGAGTAAAGCTACCTCTTGAGTTATGAGAGAGAGGATGGGACTGTTCTTGAATTGCTGCACAGAAAATGGGCCTCACCTCACCCATGAAAAGGGTGGAATCTCTTCATTTCTCAACTTCAGCAGGAAGCTTTGTGTTCCTCCCGAGTTGCTATGGGCCCTCAGGGAACCTCTCAAGAAACCTCAGGAAAGTCAAGTCACCCTTCGAGTTGTGAGGAGGAGCCAAGGATTGCACTCAACTCACTGTAGGGGAATCAGGCCTCATCTCGCATTCAGGGGGAAATGTCGGGATGTTTATCAAGATGCAATGGGGAGTTGTGGATGCCTCTCGAGTTTAGACGTGGTCTGCGGGGCACCACTAATGTTGTCTGAGAGAAATCAGGCCTCCTTTTGATTTATGAGGGCCACATTGGGGTTCTTCTCAAGTCATTGAAGTGGAATAGGGCCTCATCTGGAGTTGAGGTGTGAAACTAAGGTTTCTTCTTCAATTTTGCCAGGAATCTGAGTTCCTATTGAGTTTCAACAAGAGAGTCAACCCTTGTCTCGTTTTCAGGTATGTAACTCCTCTTTCCTCTCGAGTTGTAAAAGGTGGTGTCAGGACAATTTTTAGTTTAGATGGGACATTTGAGCTTTTTCTAGATGTGTGCAGGGAAATAAGGCTTCATCTTGAGTTGAGAGGGTTATCTTGCAGTTTTTCTCAAGTTTTTGTGTGAAGCTTGGGATTCCAGTCAGGTCATGATGGGGATGTCAGTGAGCCTCTCATCTTACCCTTGGAAGTCAAGTCTCCTTTACAGTTGCATGTGGGAGTGAAGGATTGCTCTGGAGTCGCTGGTGGGGCATAGGGTCTCATTTCGATTTAAGGTGGGGAACTCAGGCTTCCTCTCCACTTGCTACAGGGATCTCAGGATGCCTATCACGTTTGAACTGGGAGTCAGGCCTTGGCTCATGTTGAGGCATGGAACTCCACTTTCCTCTCGAGTTATAAAAGGGTGGTTAGGGCTTCTGTCCAGTTGAGGCAGGGAATTTGGGCTTTTTCTAGAGGTATAAGGGAGTTAGGCCTCTCTTCATGTTGTGAAGAGAATACTCAGAGTTGCATTCTAGTCAGTGCAGGATAATGAGGCCTTATCTCAAGTTGAGGGGCAATTCGGTGCACTTTTGACTTGCAGCAGGAATTTCTGGGTTCCTCTTGAGGTTCAATAGTTGAGAAAGGCATCCACTTGAGTTGCGAGGGAAAAGTCGGGATTCCTCTCAAGATGACTCATGGGGAATCGGCCATCATCTCGAAATGAGGTGGGGAACACGGGCTCTTTTGAATTGTGGAGGGAAACTCAAGATTCCTCTGGAATGGCGATGTGTATCTTGGGGATTCTCTTGATATACATAAAGGAAGTCAAGCTTCCTCTTAAGTTTTGAGAGGGAACTGGGGACTGTTCTAGAGGTGCTGCATGGGAAAGGGGCCTCACTTCACATTAAGGAGGGGATCTTGTCTTTTCCTGAGTTGTGGCAGGAAGTTCAGTGTTCCTCCCGATTTGCCACGGGGACTTCAGGGAACCTCTCGAGAAGCCTCAGGAAAGTCAAGGCAAATTTCAAGTTTTGAGGAGGATCCAAGGAAGGTTCCTGAGTCACTGAGGGGAAGCAGGCTTCATCTCAGATTCAGGGGGAAATCATGGGATGTTTCTCGAGTTGTAGTGAGCAGTTTTGGATTCCTATAGAGTTGCTATGTGGTCCTCTGGAAGCTGCTAATGCCTCACGGAAGTCAGGCCTCCTTTGGATTTGCGAGGGCCATCTTGAGATTCCTGTCGATTCACTGCAGCAGAAGAGGGCCTCCTCTGAACTTGAGGTGTGAAACTCAGATTTCCTCTCCAATTTTGACAGGGTTTTCAAAGTTCCTATTTAGTTCCTACAAGAGATATAGCCCTTATCTCGTTTTGAGGCATATAACTCCTCTTTCCTCAAGAGTTGTAAAAGGAATTTTCAGAACTCCTTTTAGTTCAGGTGGGGCATTTGTCTTTTTCTTGATGTGCAACAAGGGAGTCAGAGCTTCCTTTGTGTTAGGAGAGAATACACATGTTCAATTTGAGTTGATTCAGGGAAATCAGTTTTGTGTTGATTTGAGGGGGAAGTGGATTGCAGCAGAAACAGAGGGGTGCCTCTTGTGTTTCAAAAGGTGAGCCATGCTTTCACTTGATGAGCGAGGGGAAATTGGGTTTCTGATGAATCAAAGCAGGGGAATCGGCCCTCATCTTGTGATGAGGTGGGCCCTTCTCGAGTGCTAGCGGGAGGCTTGGGGTTCCTCTCAAGTAGCAATGGGAATCTCGGGGAACCACTCGAGTTGCATCAATGATGTCAAGCCCCACTTTCAAGTTTTGAGAGAGAACTTGGGATTGCTCTCAAACTCCTGCAGGGGAAAAGGGCCTCATATCACATTGAGTGGGTCATCTCGTGGTGTTTCTTGAATTGTGGCAGGAAGGCTTGGGATCCACTCGAGTTCTGATGGGATGTCAGGGAACTTCTCATGTGGACTCGGAGATGTCAGTTTCCTTTCAAGTTGAGAGGGGGATCTTGGGATTCCTCTCAAGTGGCCGCAGGTGAAAAGGGCCTCATTTTGCGGTGAGTTGGAAATCTTGTGGTTTTTATGATGGATATCTGCTTTCCTCCTGGGTTGTAAAATGAGTGTCACTTCTCCTGTGGTGTTTAGGCAGGGAAACTGGGCTTTTTTGAAAGTATAACAGGGGAGTCAGACCTCCATTCATGTAGTAAGAGTGTACTTGGGGTTCCATACAAGGTGTTACAGGAAAATAAGTAATCATCTCGAGTTGAGGGTGTTATCCTGTGTTTTTTCTCAAGTTGTGGTGGGAAGCTTGGGGTTCCACTTGAAACATGATGGGGAACTCTCTGACCCTCTCATCTTGCCCAGGGAAGTCAAGTCTCCTTTCGAGTTGACTGCAGGAGCGTGGTATTGCTCTGAAGTCTCTGCCGGGGCACAGGGTCTTATTTCTATTTAAGGTGGGGAACTCAGGCTTCCTCTCCATTTGCGACAGGGATCTCAGGATTCCTATCAAGTTTCAACTGAGAGTCAGACCTTGGCTCATATTGATGCATGGGACTCCGCTTTCCTCTCGAGTTATAAAAGGGGGTCAGGACTCCTGTCTGGTTGAGTCAGGGAACTGGGCTTTTTCTAGAGGTACAATAAGGGAGTCAGGCCACCCTTCTTGTTGTGAGGGAATACCCAGAGTTGCACTCGAATTGGTGCAAGAGATTCAGGCATTATCTCGAGTTGAGGGGCAACTCAGAGTCCTTTTGGCTTGCGGCAGGAATATCTGGTTTCCTCTCGAGTTTCAAGAGGTGATAAAGACCTCATCTTGAGGTGCGAGAGGAACATCGGGTGTCCTCTAGAGATGATGTAGGGACTAATCGGCCCTTATCTTGTGATGGGGAGGGGGAACACATCACTTTTTCAAGTTTTGGACAGGAACAGAGTTTTCTCTTGAATGACCATGCAAATCTTGGAGATTCTCTTGAGGTGAATAAAGGGAGTCAAGTAGCCTCTTGAGATATGGGAGGGTACTTGGGACAGTTCTGCAGGTGCTGCATGGGAAAACAGCCTCACATTGCATTGAAGTCGAAATCTCTTCATTTATTGAGTTGCGACAAGAAGTATAGTGTTCCTCTAAATCTGCCACTTTGACTTCAGTGAACCACTCGTGAGGCCTCAGGGAGGTCAAGGCAACTTTCGAATTTCAAGGAGGAGACAAGGAAGGTTCCTGAGTCACTGCAGGGGAATTAGGCTTCATCTTTCATTGAGAAGGAAATTGTGGGAATGTTTCTCAAATTGCAGCAGGCAACTTCTCAAATTGCAGGGGGCAGTTTCTCAGGTTGTGACGGAGAGTTTTGGATTCCTCTCGAATTGCAAAGTAGTCCTCTGGGAGCTTCTAATGTTGCTTCAGGAAATTCAGGCCCTCCTTTTGATGTGCGAGGGCCATCTTGGGGCACTTCGTGAGTCACTACATCAGGAAAGGCCTAATCTGGAGTTGAGATGTGAAACTCAGGGTTCCTCTTTTGTTTCGACAGGGCTATCAGAATACCTACTGAGATTCTCCAAGAGAGTTAACCCTCATCTTGTTGTGAGGTAGGTAACTCCTCTTTGCTCTCGAGTTGTCAGGACTCCTTTTAGTTAAGGCAGGGCATTTGGGCTTTTCCTAGATGTGTGCAACAGGGGAGTCAGACCTCCATTGATGTAGCTGAGGAACAACCTGGGGTTCTGTTCAAGTCACAGCAGAGAAATAAGGCCTCATCTCTAGTTGAGGGGGTTATCCTGTGGTTTTTCTCGAGTATTGGTGGGAAGCTTAGGCTTCCACTCGAGTCATGATGGACACCTTAGTGAGATGAGGGAAGTGATGTCCTGCTTAGAGTTGCGTGCAGGAACATGGGGTTACTCTGGAGTCTCTTCTGGGATATCACAGGGTCTCATTTCAGATTAAGGCAGGAGAACTTGGGGTTCCATCTCCATTTGTGACATGGATGTCGGGGTCCCTATTGAGTTGTTACTGGGAGTAAGGCCTTGGCTCGTGTTGAGGCATGGGACTCCGTGTTCCTCTTGTGTTGCAAAAGGGGAAGAGGTCAGGATCCTGTCTAGCTGAGGAAGGCAATTGGGGCTTTTTCCCAAGGTACAACAATGGACTTAGGCTTCCCTTTGTGTTCTACAGTGAAAACCCAGAGCTGCAGGAGAATAAGGCCTTATATGGAGTTGAGGGGCAATTCGCTGTCATTTCGACTTCTGGTAGGAAACTCTGGGTTCCTCTTGATTTTCAATTGGTGAAAAAGGCTTCCTCTAGCAGTGCAAGAGAAAAGCTGGATGTCCTCTCAAGACGATGCAGGGGCTCATCATCCCTTATCTCAGGATGAGGTGGGGAACATGGGGCTCTTTTGAGCTATTGTGGGGAACATGAGTTTCCTCTTGAATGATGATGCATATCTTGGAGATCCTCTTGAGGTGCATAAAGGGAAACTAAGCTTCCTCTTGAGATTCAAGAGGTAGCTTGGGACTGTTCTGGAGGGGTTGCATGGGAAAAGGGCCTCACCTCACATTTAGATGGGAATCTCTTTGTTTCTTGTGTTGTGGCAGAAAGTATAGTGTTCCTTCCATCTGCCACTTTGACCTCAGAGAAGCCTCAGGGAAGTCAATGCAATTTTTGAGTTTTGAGGAGGAGCCTAGGAAGGTTCTTGAGTCACTTCAGGAGGATCAAGACTCATCTCGCATTCATACCCCAGTGTTGAAAAGTTTCTCGAGCTGGGCGGGCAGTTTCTTGAGTTGTGGCAGGCAGTTTCTCGTGTTGCAGCAGACATTTTTGGATTCCTCTTGAGCTGAGATGTGGTCATTTGGGGGCCTCTAATGTTGCCTCAGGAAAGTCAGGCCCTCCTTTTGATGCTCGAGGGCCATCATGGGGCTCTTTTTGAGTCACTACAGTGGGAAGGTCCTTATCTGGAGTTGAGGTGTGAACCTCAGCGTTCCTCTCCAGTTTCTACTTGGCTATAAGAGTTCCTATTGTGTTTCTACAAGAGAGTCAGCCCTCATCTCGTTGTGAGGTATGTAACTCCTGTTTGCTTTCAAGTTGTCAGGACTGCTTTTAGTTCAGGTGGGGGATTTGGGCTTATCCTAGATGTGTGTAAAAGCAGATCAGAACTCCATCGATGTAGCTGAGGATCAACCTGGGGTTCGGTTCAAGTCACCACAGGGAAATAAGGCCTCATCTCGAGTTGAGGGGGTTAACCTATGGTTTTTCATTTTTTTAATTTAATTTTATTTTTTTTATTGTTTTTGCCGTACATTGTCATGATATCACCATGGGTTTACATATGCTTCCCCTCTGGATCCCCCCTCCCTCCTCCCTCCCCCCCGGGAAATCTCGCTGCACCAGTCCCGAGCATCAATCCTGGGCTGGCGATTGATTAGACACATGACAATTAACATGCTTCAATGCCCTTCTCCCATATCATCCTACCCTTACCCTCATCCACAAAGTCCACGAGTCTATTCTATACATCTGTGTTCCTTTTGTTGTCTCCCATGATGGGTTCTCTTTACTGTCTTTCTAAATTCCATATATATGCGTTAATATACTGCATTGTTGTTTTTGCTTCTGGCTTACTTCACTCTGGATAATGGGCTCCAGTTTCGTCCATCTGAGTAGAATTGCTTCAAATGAATTTTTTTTAATGCTGAGTAATATTCCATTGTGTATATGTACCACAGCTTTCTTATCCATTCGTCAGTTGATGGGCATCTAGGTTGTTTCCATGTCTTAGCTATTGTAAACAATGCAGCGATGAACATTGGGGTACACGTGGCTCTTTCAATTCTGGTTTCCTCGGTGTATATGCCCAGCAGTGGGATTTCCGGGTCATATGGCAGGTCTATTTGCAGCTTTTTAAGGAACCTCCACACTGTTTTCCATAGTGGCTGTACTAGTTTGCATTCCCACAAACAGTGTAAGAGGGTTCCCTTTTCTCCACATCCTCTCCAGCATTTATTGCTTGTAGACTTTTGGATGGCAGCCATTCTGACTGGTGTAAAGTGGTACCTCATTGTGGTTTTGATTTGCATTTCTCTGATAATGAGTGATGTTGAGCATCTTTTCATGTGTTTGTTAGCCATTTTTATATCTTCTTTGGAGAAATGTCTGTTAAGTTCTTTGGCCCACTTTTTAATTGGGTTGTTTATTTTTCTAGAATGGAGCTGCAGGAGTTGTTTGTATATTTTTGAGATTAATTGTTTGTCTGTTGCTTCATTGGCTATTATTTTCTCCCATTCTGAAGGCTGTCTTTTCACCTTGCTTATAGTTTCCTTTGTTGTGCAAAAGCTTTTAATTTTAATTATGTCCCATTTGTTTATTATCAGGGAAATTATCAGGGAAAAAAATGAGAATTAGCACTTGTAGCTCTAAGCTCTGCACTTCATACATAAAACTGGTTACTGTTTAATATGAATATTGAGAGAAATTATGGCTCAGCTGATGTTTATATCACATAATTTCCCCTCAGCACTCAGAGAACCTCTATCAAATATGTGCTAATTTTATTTCATATGTGTAAACTTTGAATCAGCAATTTGGAAATGGTCCAAATTATTATAAAAATAAGTCACTGGCAGCATCTGGAATAGCCATGATAAACTGGCATTGTGGTCATTTTTATGCTTATTAGGAGACTCTCAATTTGATGCAATGAATTTACGTTTCTAAGATTTGAAGTTTGTTTGGGCTTCCCTGGTGGTTCTAGTGTAAAGAATCTACCTGCCAATGCAGGAGTTGTAAGAGACATGGGTTCAATTCCTGGGTCATGAAGGTCCCCTGGAAGAGAGCATGGCAACCCACTCTCATATTCTTGCCTGGAGAATCCCATGAACAGAGGACGCTGGCAGGCTATAATCAACAGGGTTGCAAACAGTTGGACACAACTGAAGTGACTTGGCATGCACACAAGCTTAATGCCATTACAGCTCCTTTTCTGGTGGCTCAGCAATCAAGAATCCACTTGCAATGCAGGAGACGAGTGTTCTATCACTGGGTCAGAAAGATCCCTCAGAAAAGGAAATGACAATCCATTCCAGTATTCTTGCCTATGAAATCCCATGGACAAAAGGGCCTGGAGAGCTAGAGTTCATGGCGCTGCAAAGAGTTGAACACAACTGGCGACTGAACAACAACTACAACAATAGAAACACGTTGTCATCAAAAGGTGGAACTTAACATTCTTTAATATATATGCACACATATATAATTAAGCTATGTAAATCATAATTTTAAACACCATGAAGTTCATTTTTAATAATTTGATTTTCCCTTGTTGTTGTTGTTTAGTTATTAAGTCATGTCCAACTCTTTTGTGACCCCATGGACTGTAGCCCACCAGGCTCCTCTCTCTGTGGGATTTCCCAGGCAAGAATACTGGAATGGGCTGCCATTTCCTTCCCCAGAAGATCTTCCTGACCCAAGGATCAGACCCATGTCTCCTGTAATGCAGGCAGATTTTTTTCCACTGAATCACGAGGGAAGCACTTTCCCATGTAGAGCCTCATATTAGTTAGACAAGAATATATACAACAATTTCCCCTAAAACTGAGAAAAAGCCAAATCCATGAACTGCTCTAATTTGGAAAGATACTGCTGAGACCTTACTTTCCCCATGCCTCTTGTTAGACATTTTGGTGAAACTCAGTTTCCATAGAATCCCTGGTGACCACATCCTTCAAAGGCCCAGAGCCAAATATAAATCCAGGTCAGAAAACCAAGAGAAAGGAAGAGACTTCCTTTTGGCACCAAGTATGTATTGCATTTACATGTTCTAGCAAAGGAATTATAAATGCCTTTTCCACTTCCCAAAAACAGCAACTCTCAGTACATGCTGTAAATGGAAGGGAAAGAAAAATCACCTGTCTCAAATCTATTCTAATCATTGAAAATAGAACTGTCTCACAATACAAGTCAACTGACTCACTTGAAGGAATCAGTGGGCTTAGCCCATATTTTCTCAAGCAGCTGTGCTTAAAATTTTGCATAATTATAAACAATGCAGTGATGAACATTGGGGTACACGTGGCTCTTTCAATTCTGGTTTCCTTGGTGTATATGCCCAGCAGTTGGATTGCTGGGTCATATGGCAGGTCTATTTGCAGCTTTTTAAGGAACCTCCACACTGTTTTCCATAGTGGCTGTACTAGTTTGCATTCCCATCAACAGTGTAAGAGGGTTCCCTTTTCTCAACATGCTCTCCAGCATTTATTGCTTGTAGATTTTTGGATGGCAGCCATTCTGACTGGTGTAAAGTGGTACCTCATTGTGGTTTTGATTTGCATTTCTCTGATAATGAGTGATGTTGAACATCTTTTCATGTATTTGTTAGCCATTTTTATATCTTCTTTGGAGAAATGTCTGTTAAGTTCTTTGGCCCACTTTTTAATTGGGTTGTTTATTTTTCTAGAGTGGAGCTGCAGGAGTGGCTTCTATATTTTTGAGATTACTTGTTTGTCCTTTGATTCATTGGCTATTTTTCTCCCATTCTGAAGGCTGTCTTTTCACCTTGCATATAGTTTTCTTTGTTGTGCAAAACCTTTTAATTTTAATTAGGTCCCATTTGTTTATTCGTGTTTTTATTTCCAATATTCTGGGAGGTGGGTCATGGAGTATCCCGCTTTGGGTTATGGCAGAGAGTGTTTTGCCTATGTTATCCTCTAGGAGTTTTATAGTTTCTGGTCTTATGCTTAGATCTTTGATCCATTTTGAGTTTATCATTGTGTATGGTGTTAGAAAGTGATCTAGTTTCATTCTTTTACAAGTGGCTGTCCAGTTTTCCCAGCACCACTTGTTAAAGAGGTTGCCTTTTCTCCATGGTATATTCTTGCCTCCTTTGTCAAAGATAAGGTGTCCATAGATGCATGAATTTATCTCTGGGCTTTCTATTCTGTTCCATTGATCTATATTTCTGTCTTTGTGCCAGTACCATACTGTCTTAATGACTGTGGATTTGTAGTATAGCCTAAAGTCAGGTAGGTTGATTCCGCCAGTTCCATTCTTCTTTCTCAAGATTGCTTTGGCTATACGAGGTTTTTTTTATTTCCATACAAATTGAGAAATTATTTGTTCTAATTCTTTGAAGAAGGCCTCAGGTAGCTTGATAGGAATTGCATTGAATCTATAGATTGCCTTAGGTAGTATACTCATTTTCACTATATTGATTCTTCCAATCCACGAACACGGCTCATTTCTCCATCTGTTTGTGTCCTCCTTGATTTCTTTCATCAGTGTTCTATAGTTTTCTATATACAAGTCTTTTGATTCTTTAGGTAGAAATACTCCTAAGTATTTTATTCTTTTTGTTTCGATGGTGAATGGGATTGTTTCCTTAATTTCTCTTTTTGATTTCTCAATGTTAATGTATAGGAATGCCAGGGATTTCTGTGTGTTGATTTGATATCCTGAAACTTTGCTATATTCACTGATTAGCTCTAGTAATTTGCTTGTAGAGTTTTTAGGGTTTTCAATATAGAGGATCATGTCATCTGCAAACAGAGAGAGTTTTACTTCTTCTTTTCCAATCTGGATTCCTTTGATATCTTTATCTGCACTGATTGCTGTGGCCAAAACTTACAAAACTATGTTGAATAGTAGTGGTGAGAGTGGGCACCCTTGTCTTGTCCCTGATTTCAGGGGGAATGCTTCCAGTTTTTCACCATTGAGGATAATGTTTGCTGTGGGATTGTCATATATAGCTTTGATTATGTTGAGGTATGTTCCTTCTATTCCTACTTTTTGGAGGGTTTTTATCATAAATGGATGTTGAATTTTGTCAAAGGCTTTCTCTGCATCTATTGAGATAATCATGTGATTTTTATTTTTCAATTTGTTGATGTGGTGTATTACATTGATCGATTTACGAATATTGAAGAATCCTTGCATCCCTGGGATAAAGCCTACTTGATCATGATGTATGATCTTTTTGATGTGTTGTTGGATTCTATTTGCTAGAATTTTGTTGAGGATTTTTGCATCTAAGTTCATCAGTGATATTGGCCTGTAGTTTTCTTTTTTTGTGGCATCTTTGCCGGATTTTGGAATTAGGGTGATGGAGGCCTCATAGAATGAGTTTGGAAGTTTACCTTCGTCTGCAATTTTCTGGAGGAGTTTGAGTAGAATAGGTGTTAGCTCTTCTCTTAATTTTTGGTAGAATTCAGCTGTGAAGCCGTCTGGTCCTGGGTTTTTGTTTTTTGGAAGATTTCTGATTATGGTTTCAATTTCCGTGCTTGTGATGGGTCTATTAATATTATCTATCTCTTCCTGGTTTAGTCTTGGAAAGTTATACTTTTCTAGGAATTTGTCCATTTCATCCAAATTGTCCAGTTTATTTGCATATAATTGCTGATAATAGTCTCTTATGATCCTTTGTATTTCTGTGTTTTCTGTTGTGATCTCTCCGTTTTCATTTCTAATTCTGTTGATTTGGTCTTCTCCCTTTGTTTCTTGATGAGTCTGGCTAATGGTTTGTCACTTTTATTTATCTTCTCAAAGAACCAGCTTTTGGCTTGGTTGATTTTTGCTATGGTCACTTTTGATTCCTTTGCATTTATTTCTGCCCTGATCTTTAAGATTTCTTTCCTTCTGCTAGACCTGGGCTTCTGCATCTCTTCCTTTTCTAGTTGCTTTTGGTGTAAAGTAAGGTCATTTATTTGATTTTTTTCTTGTTTCCTGAGGTGAGCTTGTATTGCTATGAACTTTCCCCTTAGCATTGCTTTCACAGTTTCCCATAGGTTTTGAGCTGTTGTGTTTTCATTTTCATTCATTTCCATGCATAACTGAATTTCATTTTTAATTTCTTCTGCGATTTGTTGGTTATTCAGCAGTGTGTTGTTGAGCCTCCATATGTTGGAGGTTTTGAGAGGTTTTCTCCTGTAGTTGATAGCTAATCTCACTGCATTGTGGTCAGAAAATATGCTTGGGATGATTTCAATATTTTTGAATTTATGAAGGTTAGATTTATGGCCCAGGATGTGATCTATCCTGGAGAAGGTCCCGTGTGCACTTGAGAAAAAGGTGAAATTCTTTGTTTTGGGGTGGAATGACCTATAGATATCAATTAGGTCTAGTTGGTCTATTGTTTCATTTAAAGTTTGAATTCCCTTGTTACTTTTCTGTCTAGTTTATCTATCCATTGGTGTGAGTGGTGTATTAAAGTCTCCCACTATTATTGTGTTGTTGTTGATTTCCCCTTTCATATTTGTTAGCATTTGCCTTACATATTGTGGAGCTCCTCTGTTAGGTGCATAAATATTTATAATTGTTATTTCTTCTTCCTCGATTGATCCTTTGATCATTATGTAATGTCCATCTTTATCTCTTTTCACTGCCTTTATTTTAAAGTCTACTTTATCAGATATGAGTATTGCCACTCCTGCTTTCTTTTGGTCTTTATTTGCATGGAATATCTTTTTCCAGCCTTTAACTTTCAGTCTATATGTGTCCCTAGGTTTGAGGTGGGTCTCTTGTAGACAACATATATAGGGGTCTTGTTTCTGTATCCAATCGGCCAATCTTTGTCTTTTGGTTGGGGCATTCAGCCCGTTTACAGTTAAGGTAATTATTGATAAGTATGATCCCGCTGCCATTTATTTTATTGTTTTGGGTTCCAGATTATCTATCCCTTCGGTGTTTCCTATCTAGGCAAGTTCCTTTAGCATTCGTTGGAGGGCTGGTTTGGTGTTGCTGAATTCTTTCAGTTTCTGCTTGTCTGAGAAAATTTTGAATTCTCCTTCAAATTTGAATGAGATCCTTGCTGGGTAGAGTAGTCGGGGTTGTAGATTGTTTTCTTCCATGACTTTAAGTATGTTTTGCCATTCCCTTCTGGCCTGAAGCGTTTCTGTTGAGAGATCAGCTGTTATCCTTATGGGATTCCCCTTGTGAGTTATCTTTTGCTTCTCCCTTGCTGCTTTTAATATTTGGTCTTTGTATTTGATATTTGCCAATTTGATTAATATGTGTCCCGCTCGGGGTTCATTCTATTTGGGATTCTCTGTGTTTCTTGAACCTGAGTGGCTATTTGCTTCCCCAATTTAGGGAAGTTTTCTACAATTATCTCCTCAAGAATTTTCTGATGGTCTTTCTTTTTGTCTTCTTCTTCTGGGACTCCTATGATTCGAATATTGGTGCGTTTAATATTGTCCCAGAGGTCTCTAAGGTTGTCTTCATTTCTTTTAATTCTTTTTTCATTTTTCCTTTCTGTTTCATTTATTTCTGCCATTCTGTCTTCTACCTCACTTATTCTGTCTTCTGTCTCTGTTATTCTAATGTTGGTTCCCTCCAGGGTGTTTTTGATCTCATTTATTGCATTATTTATTGTATTTTGACTCTTTTTCATTTCTTCTAAGTCCTTGTTAAAGCTTACCTGCATCTTCTCAATCCTTGCCTGCAGGTTATTGAGCTGCAACTCCAACTTATTTTCCAGGTTTTGGATAATTTTCACTATCATTATTCGGAATTCTTTGTCAGGTGGACTTCCTATCTCTTCGTCTTTTGTTTGGTCTAGGGGGTATTTATCCTGTTCCTTTACTTGCTGGGTATTTCTCTGCCTTTTCCTCTTGTTTATCTTGCTGTGTTGTCCCTTTATTGTGGGGATTCCTCTCTATGGGAGGGGTTGGATGTTTGGTTTGTCGAAGTTTCCTGGATGGAAAGGCTTGTGTGGTTTTCTGGTGGGTGAGTCTAGGTTTCCTCACTGTTACTCCTCACGTCGGCAATGGCTCGCCTCTCCAGATGCCCGATGTCCTCTGCCAGCATTCAGTTCCTGTTTTTTGGAGTTTGATCGGCCTTTAAAAGTTCTTTTGGTATATTTATTGGGGAGAGAGTGTTCTCCCCATCCTATTCCTCCGCCATCTTAGTTTCGCCCCCCCCCCTCTGGTTTTTCTTGAGTATTTGTGGGAAGCATGGAGTTCCACTCGAATTGTGATGGAGGCATCAGTGAGCCTCTCGTCTTGCCCATAGAAATGAAGTCTCACTTTTAGTTGCCTGCAGAAACATGGGATTGCTCTGGAGTCGCTTCCAGGATATCATAGGGTCTCATTTCAAATTAAGGCTTGGGAACTCAGGGGTCCATCTCCATTTGCAACCTGGGTGTCGGGGTCCCTATTGAGTGGAAACTGGGAGTAAGTCCTCGGCTCGTGTTGAGGCATGGGACTCTGTGTTCCTGTCATGTTGTAAAAGGGGGAAGGGTCAGGACTCCTGTCTAGTTGAGGCAGGTAATTCGGCATTTTTCTTGAGATACAACAAGGCAGGCATCCCTTCATGTTCTAAGGTGACTACCCGGAGGTGAAAGAGAATCAGGCTTTATCTGATATTGAGGGGCAACTCGTTGTCCTTTCAACTTGTCCCAGTAACCTCTGGGTTCTTCTTGAGTTTCAACTGATGAGAAAGGCCTCCTCTTGTGGTGCAAGGGAAATGTCAAATGTCCTCTTGAGATGACACAGGGGCTAATTGGCCGGCATCTCACAATGAGGTGGGGAACACTGGGCTGTTTCTAGTTTTGGCGGGGAATAGGAGGTTCTTCTTGAATGATGATGTGTATCTTGCAGATTCTCTTCAGGTGCATAAAGGGATCCAAGTTTCCTGTTGATTTTGAGAGGGAACTTGGGACTGTTCTGGGGGCACTGCATGGGAAAAAGGCCTCACCTCACATTGAGAGGGGAATCTCTTCATTTCTTGATTTGTCACAGGAAGTATAGTGTTCCTCTCAATCTGCCACTTTGATATCAGGTAACCTCTCATGAAGCCTCAGGAAAATCAAAGCAACTCTGGAATTTCAAGGAGGATCTGAGGAAGGTTCTCGAGCTCTGCAAGGGAATCAGGCCTCATCTCACATTCAAAGGAGAATCATGGGATGTTTCTTGAGGTGAAGGAGAAAGTTTTTCGATTTGCAGCAGGCAGTTTTTGATTCCTCTCAAGTTGTGATGTGGTCCTCCTGGAGCCTTGAATGTTGCCTCAGTATAGTCAGGCCCTTCTTTGGGTGTGTGAGGGCCATCTTGGGGCTCTTTTCAAGTCAATACAGTGGAGTAGGGACTAATCTGGATTTGAGGTGTGAAACTCAGGGTTCCTCTCAAGTTTTGAAAGGGCTATCAGAGTTCCTTTTGAGTTTCTCCAAGAGAGTCAGCCCTCATCTCGTGAGATATGGAACCCCTCTTTGCTCTCAAGTTGTCAGGACTCCTTTGAGTTCAAATGGGGCATTTGGGGTTTTCCTAGATGTGTTTATCAGGGGAGTCAGACCTCCTTCCTTGTAGCTGAGGTTAAACCTGGGGTTCTGTTCAAGTCACTACTGGGAAATAAGGCCTAATCTCGAGTTGAGGGGGTTATATTGTGCTTTTTCTCGAGTTTTGGTGGGGAACATGGGGTTCCACTCGAGTCGTGACAGGGACCTCAGTGATCCTCTCATCTTGCCCAGGGAAGTTAAGTTTCCTTTGTTCGCCTGCAGGAGCATCTGGAGTTGCTACCACGGTATCATAAGGTCTCATTTCAAATGAAGGCAGGGGAACTCATGGTTCCATTGCCATTTGTGACATGGATAT
Organism: Antilocapra americana; assembly: GCA_007570785.1. Taxonomy (NCBI): domain Eukaryota; kingdom Metazoa; phylum Chordata; class Mammalia; order Artiodactyla; family Antilocapridae; genus Antilocapra; species Antilocapra americana. Next base: position 1,083,215 of record ML664179.1, read on the forward strand.
TGGGGTCCCTATCAAGTTGAAACAGGGAGCAAGGCCTTGGTTCGTGTTGAAACAGGGACTCCCCATTCCTCTCGTGTTGTAAAAAGGGGAGGGGTCAGGACTGCTTTCTAGCTGATGCAGGTAACTGGGGCTTTTTCTCAAGGTACAGCGAGAGACTTAATCCTCCCTTCTTTTTCTGAGGTTAACACCCAGTGGTGCTGAGAATCAGGCCTTACCTGGAGATGAGGGGCAACATACTGTCCTTTTGAATTGTGGCAGGAAACTCAGGGGTCCACTCAAGTTTCAACTGGTGAGAAAGGTATCCTCCTGAGGTGTGAGTGGAACTTTGGGTGTCCTCTCCAGATGACACAGGGGCTAACCGGTCCTCATCTCACCATGAGGTGGGGAACAGGGGTCTCTTTTGAGTTGTGATGGGGAATATGAAGTTCCCCTTAAATGATGACACATATCTTGGAGATTCTCTTGAGTTGCCTAAGGGAGCCAAGCTTCCTTTTGAGATTCGAGAGGGAACTTGGGACTATTCTGGAGTTGCTGCATGGGAAAGGATCTCACCTCGCATTGAGAGGGGAATCTCTTCTTGAGTTGCGGCAGGAAGTATAGCCTTCCTCTTGATCTGCCACTTTGACCTCAAGTAACCTCTCATGAAGCCTTACGGAAGTCAAGAAAACTCTGGAGTTTTGAGGAGGAGACGAGGAAGTTACTTGTGTCACTGCAGGGGAATCAGGCCTCATCTCACATTCAGAATGCAATCTTGGGATGCTTCTCAAGTTGTGGTGGGCAATTTCTTGAGTTGTGGCTGGTTGTTTAGGATTTCTATTGAGTTGTGGTGTGGTCCTCTGGGAGCCTCTAATGTTGCCTCAGGAAATCAGGCCCTCCTTCTGATGTGCGAGGGCCATCTTGGGGCTCTTATTGAGTCACTACAGCGGGAAATGCCTCATCTGGAGTTGAGATGTTAAACTCAGGATTCCTCTCCTGTTTTGACAGGGCTATCAGACATCCTACTGTCTTTCTACAAAAGATTCAGTCCTCTCTCATTGTTAGGTATGTAGCTCCTCTTTTCTTTTGAGTTGTCAAGAGTCCTTTGCGTTCAGGCGGGGCAATTGGGATTTTCATAGATGTGTGCAACAGTTGAGTCAGACCTACATCCGTGTAGTTGAGAATAAACCTTGGGGTTGAGGATAAACCTTGAGGCTCCCAGAGGACATTGTTGCAACTAGAGATGAATCCAAAACTGCCACCACACCTCGAGAAACTGACCACCACACCTGGAGAAACATTCCAAGATTTCCCTCTAAATGTGACATGATGTCTGATTTCCCTGCAGTTACTCTAGAACCTTCCTCAGATCCTCCTCCAAACTCAAAAGTTGCCCTGACTACCCTGAGGCTTCACAAGACCTTCCCTGAATTCCCATGTCAGATCAAGAGGAACACAAACTGCCCATTGCAACTCAAGAAACTAAGAGATTCTTCCCACAAAATGAGGTGAGGCCCTTTTCCTGTGCAGCACCTCCAGAAGAGTCCCACATTTCTTCTCAAAACACAAGAGGAATCTTGAGTACCATAATGCAACGCAAGAGAATTCCCAGGACAGGTGTCTCCCTTTAAATGGAAACTCGCATTCCCTGCCACAAATCAAAAGAGCCCCGTGTTCCCTACCTCATCACAAGATGAGGGTTGGTTAGCCCTGAGTCAACTCAAGAGGACTCCTGACGTTCCACTCACACATTAAGAGGAAGCCTTTCTCACCCACTGAAGGTCGAGACGTCCTAGAGTTTTCTGCTGCCAGTCGCAAGGACACCAAGTTGCCACTCAACTTGATATAAGACCTGATTCTCCTGCACCTCTGGGTATTTGCCGCCACAACATGAAGGAAGGCCTAAGTCCTTTGTTGAACCTCTCTAAAAAGTCCCCGTTCTCTGACTCAACTGGAAAGGAGTCCTAATCTCCTCTTTCACAACTCGAGAGGAAAGCCTCAAAATGAGCTGTGGCCTTAAAACTCGATAGAGACCCAGAGATCCCTTTTGCAAATGGAGAAGGAAACTAGACTTTCCCACCCTTAAATCGAAATGAGATGCTATGAGGCCCCAGCAGCGACTCCAGGGCAATCTGGAGCTCACGGAGTCCACGTGAAAGGGGACTTGACGTCCCTGGGTAAGACGAGAGGCTCATTGAAGTCCCTGTAACAACTTTAATTGAACTGTAAGCTTCCCACCATAACTCGAGGCAAACCAAAATATAACCCCCTCAACTCAAATTGAGGCCTTATTTCCTGGCTCCAACTGGAATGGGACAACAGGTATACCCTCAAATATACCCTGGAGGTCTGACTACCCTGTTGCACACATCTAGGAAAAGCTCAAATGCTCCACCTGAAATAAAAGGAGTCCTGACAACTTGAGAGGAAAGCGGAGTTACATGCCTCAAAATGATATGAGGACTGACTCTCTTTTAGAACCTCCATAGGAACACTGATATTCCTGTCAAAAGAGGAGAGGATCCCTTAGTTTAACACCTCTAGTACAGATGAAGCCCTATTTCACTGCAGTGACTCGAGAAGATCTCTTAGATGGCTCTCACACATCGAAAGAAGGGCATGACTCCCTGAGGCATAATTAGAGGCTACCAGAAGACCACGTTTCAAAATGAGAGGACTGAAAAACTGCCATCCCCAATTCAAGAAACTACCCACTGTAACTCGAAGAATATCATAAGATTTTGCCCTGAATGTGAAAGGATGCCTGGTTTCCCTGCAGTGACATGAGAACTTTCCACATCTCCTTCTCAAACCTGGAAAGTCGCCAAGTCTCTGCTGAGGCTTCACCAGAGTTTCCCTGCTGTCCCTAAGGCAGATTGAGAGGAACACTACACTTCCCACCACAACTCAAGAAACAAAGAGATATCTGCCTCAACGCGATTGTAGGCCCTTTTCCCATTCATAGCCTTCAGAAAAGTTCAAAGTTCCCTTTCAAATCTCAAAAGAAAGCTTGACTCCCTTTATGCAACACAGGAGAATCCCCAAGATACACGTCGTCGTTCAAGAGGAGCCTCGCATTTCCTGCCACAACTTGAAATAGTCCCGTGTTCCTCACATCATCACTAGATGAGGGCTAATTTGACATTGCTTATTCTTGAGAGGACTCTCAACTTTCTTCTCCCACCTTAAGAGGAGGCCTTTCTCCCATATTGAAACATGATAGAAAACCAGAGCTTTCTGCTACTAGTCCACAGGACACCAAGTTGCCCCTCAACTTGAGATAAGGCCTGGTTCTCTGCACTTTTGGGCATTCGCCATACAACACAAAGGGAGGACTCACTCCTTTGTTGTACATCTAGACAAAGCCCCGGTTCCCTGCCTCAACTGGACAGGAGTCCTGACCCCCAGCTTTATGCAATTCAAGAGGAGGGTGCAGTCCCATGCCTCAACATGATTCGAGGCCTGACTCCCAGTTTAAACTCAATAGTAACTTTGAGATCCCTGTCACTCATGGAAATGGAATCCTGGGTTTCTCCACCTTAAATTGAATGAGACACTATGATGCCCCGGCAGCAACTCCAGAGTAACCTCGTGCTCACAATGCAACTTGAAATGAAACTTTACTTCCCTGGAGAAGATGAGAGGCTCACTGAGGTCCCTGTCATGACTCGAGTGGAATCCCAAGCTTCCCACCACAACTTGAAAAAAACCGCAAGATAACCACCTTAACTCGAGATGAGGCCTTATACCCCTATGCCGTCTGAAAAGGAACCTCAGGTATACCCTCAACTACATGAATGAACGTCTGACTCCTCTGTTGCATATATCTAGGAAAAGCCTAAATGCCCCACCCGAACTAAAATGAGTGCTGAAAATTAGAGAAGTAAGAGGAGTTAAATCCCTCAAAACAAAATGAGGACTGACTCTCTTGTAGAAACTTACTAGGAACTTTTATAGCCTTTTCAAAACTAGAGAGGAACCCCGAGTTTCACACCTCAATTCCAGATGAGGCCCGATTCCACTGCAGTTATTCCAGAAGGGCCCCAAGAAACCCTTGCACATTGAAAGGAGGGCCTGACTTCCTTGAGTCAGCATTAGAGGATCCCAGAGGACCATGACACAACTCTAGTCGAATCCAAAACTGCCTGCTGCAACTTGAGAAGCATTCAGGATATCCCCCTGAATGCGAGTTGAGTCCTGATTCCCCTGCAGGGAATCGAGAACCTTCCTCGGCTCCTCCTCGTAAATCCAAAGTTACCTTTACTTCCCTGAGGCTTCACGAGATATTCACTGAATTCCCCATGGCAGATCAAGAGGAACACTAAAATTCCCACCACAATTCAAGAAACAAAGAGATTCACCCCTCAATGTGAGGTGAGGCCCTTTCCCCATTCAGCAGTTCCAGAACAGTGCCAAGTTCCTTCTTGAATATTAGGAGGAAATTTGACTCCCTTTATGCACCTCCAGAGAATCCCCAAGATACCTGTTGTCATTCAAGAGAAAACTAGCGTTCCGTGACACAACTCGAAAGAATCCTGTGTTCCCCAACCCCTGTGTTGTCTCCTGAGGACTCTGGACTTTCCACTCCCAACTCAAGAGGAGGACTTTCTCACCTACTGAAACTCTAAAGGAACCCAGACTTTCCTGCCTCAAGACAAAATGGCACAGAGTTGCCCCTCAACTCCAGATAAGGCCTGATTCTCTTGGACCTCTGGGTATCCACCTCACAACATGAAGGGATGCTTAACTCTTTTGTTGTAACTCTAGAAAAATCCCAGTTCCCTGCCTTAACTGCACAGGAGTCCTTACTACCGCCTCTTTTACACCTGAAGAGGAAAGGGGAGTTCTATGCCTCAGCATGAACTGAGACCTGATGCCGAGGTTAAAATCCAAACAAATCCTGACATCCCTGTCACAAATGGAGATGGAACCTTAGTTTTTACGCCTTTAATCGAAATGAGACCCTATGAAGTTCCAGTTGTGACTCCAGAGCAATCCCATGCTCAAAGTAACTCGAAAGGAGATTTGATTCCCCTAGGCAAACCAAGAGCCTCACTGAGGTGCCAGTCATGACTCCAGTCGCACCCCAATCTTCCTACCACAACTTAAAAAAAAGAAAGAAAACAAGATACCCCTCAACTCGAGATGAGGCCTTATTTCCCTGAGCTGACTAGAATGGAACCCCAGGTATACCCTCAACTTCACGAATGGATGTCTGACTCCCCTGTTACACACATCTATCAAGCATCCAGATGCCTCACCTGAACTAAACTGAGTCCTGACACTCCGAGATTAAAGAGAAATTATATGCCTCAAAGCGAGATGATGGCTATTTTTCATGAGAAACACATTAGGAACACTGATAGCACTGGCAAAAAGGGAGAGAAATGCTAAGATTCACACCTCAACTCGAGACGAGGCCCTATTCCACTGCAGTGACTTGACAAGAGCCCCAGGATGGCCCTCACACATCGAAAGGAGCACCTGACTTCCCTGAGGCAACATTAAAGGCTCCCAGAGGACCACATTGCAACTCGAGAGGAATCCTGTACTGCACATCAAAACTCAAGATACTACCCACCGAAACTGTAGAAAAATCACAAGATTTCCCCCTAAATGTGATATGAGGTCTGATTTCTCTGCAGTAACTCAAGAATCTTACTTGAATCCTCTTCAAAACTCGAAAGTTGCCTTGAATTCCCTAAAGCTTCACAAGAGGTTCCTTGAGGTCCCTGTGGATTGAGAGGAACACTAAATTTCTGCCACAATTCAAGAAATGAAGAGATTCCCCCATCAATGCAAGGTGAGGCTTTTCCCCTGCACCGCCTCTGGAATGATCCCAAGTTCCCTCTCAAAACTCAAGAGGAAGCTTGACTCCCTTTACGCAACTCAAGAGAATCCCCAAGATATGTGTCACCTTTCAAGAGGAATATCATGTTCCCTTCACACTCGAAGGAGCCCCGTGTTCCTCACCTCATTGTGTGGTGAGGGCCAGTTAGCCTCTGCATCATCTCCAGAGGATATTCGAAGTTCCTCTCGGACCTCAGAAAGAGGCCTTTCTCACCTATTGAAACTCAAGAAGAACCCAGAGTTTCCTGCCACACATCAAAAGGACCCTGAGTTGCCCTTCAACTCGAGAAAAGACCTGATTCACATGCATCTCTGAGTATTTGCCTCACAACACAAAGGGAGGCCTAATTCCCTTATTTTACCTCTAGAAAAAGCTCCAGTTCCCTGCCTCAACTGAACAGATATCCTTAGCCCTCCTTTTACAACTGGAGAGCAAAGTGGTGTTCCATGCCTCAATACGAGCTGAGGCCTGACTCCAAGTTTATACTTGAGAGGAACCCTGAGATCCCCGTCACAAATGGAGATGGATACCTGGGTTCCAACCCTGTGAAAGGAATGAAACCCTATGATGCCCTGGCAGCGACTTCAGAGCAATCCTGTGCTCCCTCAGGCCACTCGAAAAGAGGCCTGACTTCCCTGGTTAAGAAGACAGTCTCACAGATGAGCCTGTCACGACCTGAGTGGCCTTGCAAGTTTCCCAGTAAAGTTCAAGAAAAACCACAAGATAACCCCTCAACTCGAGATGAGGAATTATACCCCTGCACTGACTGAAACGGAACCACAGGTATACACTCAACTACACGAATGAAGGTCTGACTCCCTTGTTACACACATTTAGGAAAAACCTAAATGCCTGGCCTGAACTAAAAGGAGTTCTGACAGCTAGAGATCAAAAAGGAGTTACATACCTCAAAACGAGATGAGGGCTGACTCTCTTGTAGAAACTCAATAGGAACTCTGATAGCCCTTCCAGAACTGGAGAGGAACCCTGAGTTTCACACTTCAACTCCAGATGAGACCATATTCCACTGTAGTGACCCGAGTAGAGCCCTGAGATGGCCATCGCACATTGAAAGGAGGATCTGATTTCCCTGAGGCAACATTAGAGGCTCCAAGAGGACAACGTTGCAAGTCAAAAGGAATCCAAATCTGCCTGCTGAGACTTGAAAACATCACAAGATTTACCCCAGAATGAGATATAGGCCTGTTTACCTGCAGTGAGTGGAGAAGGTTCCTCAGTTCCGCCTAGAAATTTGAAAGTTGACTTAACTTCCCTGAGGCTTCACGAGATGTCCCTGAGTTTCCCGTGGTAGATCGAGAGTAACACTAAAGTTTCCACTGGTACTCAAGAAATGAAGAAATTCCTCCCCTCATTGAGAGGTGAGGCCCTTTTCCCATGCAGCACCTCCAGAACAGTCCCAAGTTCCCTCTCAAAACTCAAGTGAAAGCTTGCCTCCCTTTATGCAACTTAAGAGAATCCCCAAGTTACATGTCACTGTTCAAGAGGAAACTTGTGTCCCCTCAACAACTCAAAAGAGCCAAGTGTTACCCACTTCTACACGAGATGAGGCCAATTAGCCCCTGCATCTTCTCAAGAGGACTCACAACATTTCTCCTGCACCTAAGAAGAGGCCTTTCTTACCTATTGAAATTCGAGAGGAACCCAGAGTTTCCTGCCGCAAGTCAAAAGGACACCTAGTTGCCTCTCAACTCCAGATAAGGCCTGATTCTCCTGCACTTCTGGGTATTTGCTTCACAACATGAAGGGAGGCCTTACTCCCTTATTGTACCTCTAGAAACAGTCCCACTTCCCTGTCTCCACTGGACAGGAGTCCTGAATTTCCCCCCTTTTACACTTGAGAGGAAAGTGGAGTTCCATGCCTCAACATGAGCCGAGCCCTGAAACCCAGTTAAAACTTGATAGTATTGCTAAGATTCCAGTGATGAATGGAAATGGAATCCTGCGAGCCACCCCTTAAATTGAAATGATACCCTATATTGCCCTGGCAGCGAATCAAGAGCATTCTCGTGCTCCCTCAGGAAACATGAAAGGAGACTTCACTTCCCTGGGCAAGGGGAGAGGCTCAATTAGATCTCCATCATGAATCAATGAAACCCAAAACTTCCAACCAAAACTCGAGAAAAAACACAAGATAACTCCCTCAACGTGAGATGAGGCCTTATTTTCCTGTGCCAACTAGAAGGGAACCAGAGGTATACTCTCAATTACATAAAGGGAGGACTGACTCCCCTGTTGCACATATCTAGGCAAAGCCCAAATGACCTGCCTGAACTAAAAGGATTTTTAACAACTCGAAAAGAAAGAGGAGTTACATGCCTCAAAACGAGATGAGGGCTCACTCTCTTGTAGAAACTCAGTAGGACCTCTGATAGCCCTGTTGAACCTGGAGAGGAAGCATGAGTTTCACACTGCAACTCCAGATGAGTGAATCGAGAGGTGCCCCATGATGGCCCTGACATATCAAAAGATGTGCCTGATTTCCCTGAGGCAACATTAGAGGCTCCCAGAGGACCAGTTTGCAACTCGAGGAATCCAAAACTGTCCATCACAACTCGAGGAAAATGTCAAGATTTCTCTCTGAATGTGATTTGAGGTCTGATCCTCAGTAGTGACTCGAGAATCTTTCTCGGCTCCTCCTCAAAACTCGAAATTTGCCTTGACTACACTGAGGTTTCACTAGAGGTTCCCGAAAGTCCCCAGGGCAGGTAGAGAGGGACACTAAAGTTCCCACCACAACTCAGGAAACAAATAAATTTCCCTCTCAATGCAAGGGGAGGCCTATTTCCCAATCAGGACCACCTGAACAGTCCCAAGTTCTCTCTTGAAACTCAAGAGGAAGCTTGGCTTCATTTATTCACCTTAAGAGCATCCCCAACATATGTGTCACTGTTCAAGAGGAACCTCACATTCTCCGCCAACATTGAAAGAATCCTGTGTTCACCACCTCATCACGAGATGAGGGCCAATTACCCGCTATGTCATCTCTAGAGGACTCCTGACTTATCTCTCATATCTCAAGAGGAGGCCTTTCTCACCTATCGAAATTCAAGAGGAATGCAGATGTTCCTGCCCCAAGTCAAAATGACACCTAGTTGCCCCTAAACTCCAGATAAGGCCTGAATCTCCTGCACCTAGGGTATGAACCTCACAATACAAAGGGAGGACTAACTCCCTTGTTTTATCTCTAGACAAAGCCCCAGTTCATTGCATTAACTGGACAGGAGTCCTGACTGCCGCCTCTTTTACAACTTGAGAGGAAAGCGGAGTTCCATGCCTCAACATGAACTGAGACATGACTCCCAGTTTAAAATCGGTAAGAATCTTGACATCCCTGTCACAAATGAAGATGTAACTCTGAGTTCCCCTGCCTTTAATCAAAATGAGACCCTAACTCCAGAGAAATCCCATACTCCCAAAGTCAAATTGAAAGGAAGCTTGACTACCCTAGCAAGACGAGAGGCTCACACAGGTGCCCATCAATACTAGAGTGGAACCCAAAGCTTCCCTTGACAACTCGAGAAAAACCACAAGATAACCCCCTCAATTCGAGATGAGGCCTTATTCCACTGTGGTGACTTGAACGGAACCTCAGGTGTACCCTCAACTACACGAATGGAAGTCTGACTCCCCTGTTGCACACATCTAGGAAAAGCCCAAATGTCCCGCCTGAACTAAAAGGAGTCTGACAACTTGAGAGGAAAATGAGTTACAGGCCCAAAAGGAGATGAGCGCTAACTCTCTTGTAAAAACTCAATTGGAACTTTGCTAGCCCTGTGGAAACAGGGGAAGAACACTGAGTTTCAAACCTCAACCCCAGATGAAGACCTATTCTGCTGCAGTGACTCTAGAAGAGCACTAGATTAGCTTTCCCACATTGAAACAAAGGTCTGATTTCCCTGAGGCAACATTATAGGCTCCCAGAGGACCATTTTGTAATTTGAGAGGAATCTACAACTGGCCACCACAACTCGAGAAACATCCTGAGATTTCCCCCTGAATGCCATTTGAGGCCTGATTTCCCTGTAGTGACTCAAGGATCTTTCTCAGCTCCTCCTCAAAACTCGAAATTTGCATTGACTACCCAAAGGTTTCATGAGAGGTTCCTTAGGGTCCCCGTGGTCGATTGAGAGGAACACTAAACTTCCCGACAAAAATCAAGAAACAGTTTCCTCCTTTAATGCAAGGGGTGGCACATTTCCCATTCATTGCCTCCTGAACAGTCCCAAGTTCCCTCTTGGAACCCAAGAGGAAGCCTAACTCCCCTTATTTACCTTAGGGCATTCCCAAGGTATGCATTGCTTTTCAAGAACTTCATGAAAAAAAAAAAGAACTTTGTGTTTCCCACCACCATTCGAAAGAGCCTTGTGTTCCCCACCTCACTGCGAGATGAGGGCTGATTAATCAATATGTCATCTCAAGAGGACTCCTGATTACCTGTTGCATCTCAAGAGGAACCCAGAGGTTCCTGCAGCAAGTGGGAATGACACTGAGGTGCCCCTCAACTCCGGATAAGGTCTGATACTCCTGCACCTCTGGGTATTCACTTCACAACACGAAGGGAGGCCTAACTCTCTTGTTGTACCTCTAGAGAGAGCCCCGGTTCCCTGCCTTAACTGGACAGGAGTCCTGACCACTGCCTCTTTTACAACTTGAGAGGAAAGCGGAGTTCCATGCCTAAACATGAACCAAGGCCTGACTCCCAGTTTAAAATCGATTAGAATCCTGTCATCCCTGACACAAATGGAGATGTAATCATGAGTTATCCTGCCTTAAATTGAAACGAGCCCCTATGATGTTCTGGCAGTGACTCCAAAGCAATTCCACACTCTTAAAGTCAACTTGAAAGGAGACTTGATTTCCTTAGGCAAGAAGAGAGGCTCAGTGAGGTGCCCACCATGACTCGAGTGGAACCCCAAGCTTCCCGCCACAGCTCAAGAAAAACCACAAGATACCCACTCAACTCTAGATTAGGCATTTTTCCCCTATGCTGACTAGAATGGAACCCCAGGTACATCCTCAATTTCACAAAAGGAGGTCTGACTCTTGTTGTACACATCTGGAAAAGCTCAAATGCCGTGTAGAACTGAATTTAGTCCTGATACCTTGAGAGTAAAGAGTAGTTACAAGCCTCAAAATGAGATGATTGCTGATTCTCGTTGAGAAACTCATTAGGAACCGTGATAGCCCTGTTGAAATTGGAGAGAAATGCTAAGTTTCACACCTCAACACCAAATGAGGCCCTATTCCACATTAGTGACTCAAGAAGAGCCTGAGATGGCTGTCTCACATTGAAAGGAGGGCCTGACTTCCCTGAGACAACATAAGAGGCTCCCAAAGAACTTCGTAGCAACTCGAGATGGATCCAAAACTGTCCACTGCAACTCAAGTTACTGCCGGCACAACTCGAGAAACATCCAAAGATTTCCCCTGAAATTGATATATGCCCTGGTTCTCCTGCAGTTACTTGACAATGTTCCTTGGCTCCTCCTGGAAACTCCAGAATTACCTTGACTTACCAAAGCTTCACAAGAGGTTGCCTGAGGTCAAAGTGGCAGATCGGGAGGAATAATAAATTTCCCACCATAATTCAAGAAACAAAGAAATTCCCCCTTCAATGTGAGGTAAGACCCTTTTCCCGTGTAGGGCCTCCAGAACATTCCCAAGTTCCCTCTCAAAACTCAAGAGGAAGCTTGATTCTCTTTATGCAATTCAATAGAATCCCCAAGATAGGCGTTGCCATTCCAGAGGAACCTCAGCTTCCCCAGCACAACTAGAAAGAGTCCTGTGTTTACAAACTTGTTGTGAGATGAGGGAAGATAAGCCCCTGCATTTTATCAAGAGGACCCTGACTTTACCCTGGAACCTCAAGAGGCCTTTCTTACCTATTGAAATTCATGAGGAATGCAGATGTTCTGGCCGCAAGTCAAAAGGACCTTGAGTTGTCCTCAACTCGAGATAAGGCCTGATTCTCCTGCACTTCTGGGTATTTGCCTCACAACACCAAGGGACACTTAACTCCCTTGTTGTACCTCTAGAAAAAGGCCCAGATCCCTGCCTCAACTGGAGAGGAGATCTGTCTCCTCATCCTTTTATAAATCGAGAGGAAAGCAGAGTTCCATGCCTCAACATGAGGTGAGGCCTGACTCCCATTTGAAACTCGATAGGAACCCCAAGATCCCTCTCACAAACAAACATGGATTTCTGAGTGCTCCCGCCTGAAATAGAAATGAGAAAACTATGATTCCCTGGCATCAGCTCCAGAGCAATGCTGCACTCCCACAGGGAACTCAAAAGGAGACTTGACTTCCCTGTGAAAGACGAGAGGCTCGAATAGGTCCCTGTCATGACTCGAGTGGGACCCCAAGCTTCCCACCATAACTCGAGAAAAACCACAAGATAATGAACTCAGCTCAAGATGAGGCCTGATTCCCCTGTGCCAACTAGAACAAAACTCCAGGTATACCCTCAACTACATGACTGGAGGTCTGACTCCCCTGTTGCACATATCTAGGAAAAGCCCAAATGCACCATCTGAACTAAAAGGAGTCTTGACACCTCAAGAGGAAAGAGGAGTGACATGCCTCAAAAAGCGATGAGACCTGACTGTCTTGTAGAAACTCAATAGGAACTCTGAAGGCCCTGTTGAAACTGGAAAGGATGCCTGAGTTTCACACCTCAACCCCATATGAGGCCCTATTCCACTTCAGTGACACAAGAAAAGTCCCTATTCCACTTCAGTGACTCGAGAAGTGCCCTGAGATGGCACTCGCACATCGAAAGGAGGGGCTGACTTTCCTGAGGCAACATTAGAGGATCCCAGAAGACCACATTGCAACTTGAGAGGAATCCAAACCTGCCAGCTGCAACTTGAGGGCTTGTCCACCACAACTCGAGAAACATCCCAAGATTTCCCCCTGAATGTAAATGAGGCCTGATTCCCCTGAAGTGACATGGAAATCTTCCCCGGCTCCTCCTGGAAAATTGAAAGTTGCCGTGACATTCCTGAGGCTTCAGGAGAGATTCCCTGAGTTCCCCTGTGGCAGATCTAGAGGAATACTAAACTTCTCACTGCTACTGAAGAAATGAAGATATTCATCCCTCAATGTGAATGAGGCCCTTTTCCTGTGGAGCACATCTAGAGGAATCCCAAGTCCACTCTCGAAACTCAAGAGGAAGCTTGACTCCCTTTATGCAACTCAAGAGAATCCCCAAGATATGCATCACCATTTCAGAGGAACCTCGCGTTCTGCACCACAACTCGAAAGAGCCCCGTACTCCCCACCTCATCACTAGATGAGGGCCAATTATACCCTGCATCCTCATGAAAGGACTCCCAACTTTCCTCTCACACCTCAAGAGGAGACCTTTCTCAGCTACTGAAACTCAATAGGAAACCAAAACTTCCTGCTCCCAGTCAGAAGGACACCGAATTGCCCTCCACTCGAGATAAGGCCTGATTCTCCTGCACCTCTGGATATTTCCCTCACAACTCGCAGGGAAGCCTAACTCCCTTATTGTAAATCTATAAAAAGTCCCAATTCCCTATCTCGGTCAGACAGGAGTCCTGACCCTCCCCTTTTACATCCCAAATGGAAAGCAGAGTCTCATGCCTCAACATGAGCCTAGGAATGACTCCCAGTTTAAACTCGATTGGAACCCTGAGATCCCTGTCACAAATGGACATGGAACCCTGAGTTGCTCTGCCTTAAATCGAAATTAGACACTATGATGCTCAGGCAGCTACTCCAGAGCAATCCTACGGCCCTGCATGCAACATGAAAGATTTGACTTCCCTCCGCAAGACAAGAGGCTAACTGAGGTCCCCATCAATACTGGAGAGGAACCGCAACTTTCCTGCTGCAGCATGAGAAGATATGCTTGTCCCCCAACTCATCTCGAGATGAAGGCCATTTCTGCTGCTTCGACTTGGGAGGAATCCCTACTTTCCTATTGCACCTCAAAAGGAATCCTGTCTCGTGCATTGAAACTAGAGAGGAAATGCACAGTTGCTGCCACAAATTGAATGGTCATCGAGTTTCCCCTCAATGGCATATAATGCCTAATTCTTTTACAGTGACTCAAATGGAATCCCGAGTTTTTCCTCACCACATGAAGGGAAGTCTGGCTGCCTTGGTACATCTCTAGAAAAAGCTCAAGTTTCCTGCCTCAACACAACAGGAGCACAAACACCATATTTAAAACTTAAAAGGAAAGCAGAGTTCCATGCCTCAACTGGAAACAAAGTATATTCATCATCTGAAACTCGAAGGAATGCAGAGGTATCTGTCTCACTGTTAGAGGAATACTGAGATTCCTACATCAACTCAGGATAAGGCCATATTCACCTGCAGTGACTCGAGTGCAGTCCTGAGCTGCCCTGGCAATTCAAAAGGACCCCTGAATTCCCAGAGGCAACAAGAGAGGTTCCCTGAAGTCCCCGTTAGGATGCAGGAGGAACCCCAATCTTCCCACTGCAACTCATGAAATGCTACGAGATTTGATTCTCAATGAGAGGTGAAGCCTGATTCCCTTGCAGTGACTTGAGAGAAATGCCGAGTCCACTCTCGAAACTTTAATGAAAACCTGACTCCCTTTATGCCACTCAGAGGTTCTCTGAGATACTCATCTCAACAGGAGAGTAACACTGATTTCTGGCCTCTACTCTAGATGAGGAGCCATTCCCCTGAACCCACTAGGGAAGGATCCAGAGGTGCCCCTCACAGCTTGAAAAGAGGCCTGACTTCCCTGAAGTAATAGGAGAGGTTCGTTGAGGTACCCTCACAATGTGAGAAGAGCCCCAAGCCTCCTACCACAACTCAAGAAAAACCAGGAGATCAGATGCTCAACAAGAGAAGCAGCCATTTTCCCTTGCAGGGCTTTGAGACCAATCCCCAATTTCTTCTTCCAACTAGAGTGGAGGCTTGACTTCTTTCATGCAAATCCAGGTGTTCCCAGAGTTACCCGTCACAACCTGAGAAGAACCTTTAACTTCCTATCACAACTGGAGAAAATCCACAAGATTTGCCCTCAATGCAAGATGGGGCCCTATTCATGGGCAGCACCTCAACAGCAATCCTGAGGTACTTCTCACACTTGAAACAAGGCTTGACTCTCTTTAGGCAGCTCCAGAGGTTACACAAGATACCCATCCCACCTTGAGAGAATCCCCAAGTTTCCAGATGCAATTCCAGAGGAGCTCCGTGTTCCCTCCTCATTTCACATTGAGGGCCAATTCCCCTGTGTTGATTGCTGACACATGCTGATTTTCCCTCACACCTCAAGAGGAGGGCTATTCCACCTCCTGCAAATCCAGAGGAAACCAAAGGAAACTGCTGCAAGTCAAAAGGGCACCAAATCCTCTCTCAACTAGAGAAATGCCTGATTCCCTGGGATTGACATGAATGGAACCACTCATTTCCTCTAACAACATGAAGGGAGGTCTGAATCCCCCTTTGCACCTCAGGAAAAAGCCCAATTTGTCCACCTTAACTCGACAGGAGGCCCCAGATTTCTATCACAACTTGAGAGGAAAGTTGAGTTCCATGTCACCAGCTGAGATTTGGCTTGACTCCCCTGTTGAAACTCGATACGTGGCCCTAAATCCCTCTCTTACAACTGAAGAGGAACCCTGAGTTTCCAGCCTGAACTCGAGATGAAGCCTTACTCCCCTGCAGCCACTTGAGAGGAATGCTCAGATGCCTTTTGTGACACAACAGGAAGCCTGAAGTCTCTAATGCATCTCAAGAGATTCACTGAGGTCCCAATCACAAGTCAAGAGGAACCAGAAACATACATTTGCAACTCGAGAAAACCATGAAATTCCCCCCTAAACATGAGAAGAGGTCATTTCTCAGGAAGTTCCTTGGGAGCAATCCTGTGGTCCCTCTCATAACATGAAAGGAAACCATTCCTCGCCTTATGCAACTTCAGAGGCTCCCCGAGATACCCATCTCAGGGAGGAATTCTAATTTTCCCACAGCAACCTGAGAAGAGCTCCATGTTCCACAACTCATCTCGAGATGAGGGCCATTTCCCCTGCTTCAACTCTACAGGAACCCCTCCTTTCCCCTGGTACCTCAAGGGGAGGCCTATATCATAGACTGGAAATGTGCAGTTCCTGCCATATGTTGAAAGGTAATCGACTCCCCCCTCAACTGGACATACCACATAATTCTCTTGCAGTGACTCAAATGGAATCCCAAGCTTCCCTCACACCACGAAAAGATGACTGAATGCCCTGTGCAACACTAGAAAAAGCGTGAGGTTTCCTGTCTCAACATGACAGGAGGACACATACCTCATTTAAAACTCAAAGAAAAGCAGATTTCCAAGCCTCAACATGAAACAATTTATATTCCAAGGCTGAAACACAAAGGGGCCCTGAGGTATCTGTGTCAACTGGAGAGCAGTGACAAATTTCCCACCTCAAATTGGGATGAGGCCCTATTCCCCTGCAGCAACTTGAGAGGAATCCTATCTGTCCCTGGGAATTTGAATGGAGGCCTAATATCCCTGAGGCAACAAGAGAGGTTCCATGAGGTCCCCTTTGGAACTTGAGTGGAACTCCATGCTTCAAGATGTAACTCATGAAATACCGGGAGATTTGATCCTCAATGCATGATGAAACCCACTTCTCTTGAGGTGACTTGAGAGAAATGCCCAGTTCCCTCTCGAAACACGAATGGAAGCTTGACTCCATTTATGCCACTCCTGAGGTTCCTTGAAATACCCATCATATCTCGAAATGAACCCTGAGTTTCCTGCCTCAATATAGATGAGGCCCCATCCCCCTGCAGCCACCCATGAGGAATCCTGAGATGCCGCTTGCAGGCCAAAAGGAGGCCTGGCTTGCCTGAAGTAATATGAGAGGTTCACGGAGCTACCCATCTCAACTCAGGAAAAACCCCAAGCTACCTGCCACAACTTGAGATAAACCACAAGATTAATTGCTCTTTGTGAGATGAGGAGCTTTTCCCTTGCAGGGCTTTGAGAGCAATTCCCAGTTTCTTCTCCCAACTTGAATGGAGACTTGACTCCTTTCATGTAAATTCAGATGTTCCCAGAGATACCTGTCATAACCTGAGAAGAACCCTGAGATTTTCGCCACATCTCATGAAAATCCATGAGATTTCCCTTCAATGAGAGACGGGTCCTTTTCACCTGAAGCACCTCGAGAGCACTTCACTCTCCCACTTGAATGAAAACTTGTCTCTTTTTAGGTAACTCCAGATGGTCTCTGAGATACCCTTCTCAACTCAAGAGGAATCCTTCATTTCCAGACACATTGTGAGAGGAGCCCCATGTTCTCCACCTCATCACAAGATGAGGGTAGATTCCCCTGCTTTGATTTTTGACACATGCTGATTTTCCATCACACCTCAAGAGGAGGCCTGGCTCACCTATTTCAAAACCAGAGGATCTCCGAGGTTCCTGCTACAAGTCAAAAGGACACCAGGATCTAACTCATTTTGAAATAAGGCCTGATTCACTAGGATTGATTCGAATGGGACCACTCATTTCCTCTAAAAACATGAAGGGAGGTTTGAATCCCCTCTTGCACCTTTGGAAGAAGCCTTAGTTCCCTGCCTCAACTTGACAGGAGGCCTGACATCCTTTTCACAACTTGAGAGGAAAGCTGAGTCCCATGCATCAAGACAAGATATGGCTTGAATCCCCATTTGAAACTCCATAGGAACCCGGACATCCCTTTCACAACTGAAGAGAAACACTGAGTTTCCAACCTCTACTCGAGATGAAATGCTATTCCCCTGTAGCCACTCGAGGGGAATGCTGAAGTGCCCTTTGTGACATGGTAGGATGCCTGACATCTCTGAGGCAACTTGAGAGGTTCCGTGAGGTCCTTGTCTCAAGTTGAAAGGAACCCCAAGCATCCACCTGCAACTCGAGAAAACCATAAGATTTCCCCGTCAACAGGAGATGAGGCCATTTCTCCTCGGGAGCAATTCTGCAGTCCTCCTCACAACTCTAAAGGAAACCACTCCTCGCTTTATGCAACTTCAGAGGCTCCCCAAGATACCCATTACAATTTGAGAGGAATCCCAATATTCCTGATGCAACTCGAGTAGAGCTCCGTGTTCCTAATCTTATCTCGAGATGAGGGTCATTTCCCCTCCTTCAACTCGAGAAGAATCCCTACTTTCACCTCACACCTCAAAAGGAGGCATGTTTCATATATTGAAACTCAGGAGGAAATGAGCAGTTGCTGCCACAAGTCGAATGGTCAATGAGTTCCCTTTCAACTGCATATAAGGCCTAATTCTCTTACAGTGCCTTGAATGCTATCCTGAGTATTGCATCAGAGCATGAAAGGATTTCTGGTTGCCCTGTTGCACCTCTAGAAAAAGCTCGAGTTTCCTGCCTCAACACAACAGGAGGACAGGCACCTTATTTACAACTCTAGAGGAAAGCAGAGTTCCATGCCTCAACTCAAAACAAAGTATACTGCTCAGCTTACACTTGAAGGTTCACCAAGGTATCTGTTGCACCAGGGGTAGAATATTGGGATTCCTACCTCAACACAGGATGAGGCCTTATTTCCCTGCAGTGACTTGAGTGGAATCCAAGCTGCCCCTGGAAACTTGGAAGGACCCCTGACTTCCCAGAGGCAACAAGGGCGGTTTTCTGAGGTCCCCATGGGTACTCAAGAGGAACCCCATGATTCCCACTTCAGCTCATGAAATACCACGAGATTCGATCCTAAATGATCGATGAAGCCCAATTTCCTTAGAGTGACTTTAGAGAAATGCCAAGTTTCCTCTTGAAAGTTGAATAGAGGCTTGAATCCCTTCATGCCACTCTAGAGGTTCCCCAAGATAGCCATCTCAACTCTAGAGGAAACCTGAGTTTCCTCAACTCTAGATGAGGCCCCATTCCCCTGCAAACACTTGTGAAGGATCCTGAGGTGTCCCTCACAGCTCGAAAGGAGGCCTGACTTCCGTGAGGTAATAGGAGAAGTTCACTAAGTTACCCATCACAACTCAATAAGAACCCCAAACTTCCCACCACAATGCAAGAAAAACCACGAGACTCCATGCTCAACACAAGATGTGGTCTTTTTCCCTTGCAGGCTTTTGAGAGCAATCCCCAATTTCTTCTCACAACTTCAGTGGAGGCTTGACTCCTTTCATGCAAATCCAGGTGTTCCCAGAGATATCCATCGCAACCTAAGAAGAACCCCGAGCTTCCAACTACAACTAGAGAAAATTCATGAGATTTGCCCTCAACATGAGATGGGGCCGTATTCACAGAAAGCACCTCGACAGCAATCCTGAGTTCCCTCTCATGCTTGAAGCAAGGCTAGACTCCCTTTAGGCAGCTCAAGGTTCCCAGAGATACTCATCGCACATCTAGTGGAACCATGTATTTCCAGATGCAATTCCAGAGGAGCCTTGTGTACCCCACCACATTTCGTGATGAGGATTAATTCCCCTGCTTTGACTCCTGACACATGCTGAGTTTCCCTCACACCTCAATAGGAGGCCTGTCTCACCTACTGGAAATCCAGAGGAAATCCAAAGAAACTGCCGCAAGTCAAAAGGGCACTGAGTTCTCTCTCAACTCGAGAAAGGCCTGATTCCCTGTGATCGAGTCAAATGGAACCACTCATTTCGTTGAACAACATGAAGGGAGGTCTGAATCCCCTTCTTCACCTATGAAAAAATCCTGAGTTGCATACCTCGACTAGATGGGAGGCCCCACCTTATGTTACAGTTTGAAAGGAAAGCTGAGTTGCATGCAACAAGATGAGATATGGCTTGACTCCCCTGTTGAAACTTGATAGGTACCCCTTTATCCCTCTCACAACTGAAGCAGAAACCTGAGTTTCTCCTTTCAACTCGAGATGAAGCCCTATTCCCCTGCAGCCACTCGAGAGAAATGCTGAGTTGCCCTTTGTGACATGGTATGATGCCTGACGTCCCTGAGGCAACTCGGGAGGTTCCCTGAGGTTGCCATCAGAACTAGAGTGGAAACTCAACCTTCCCACTGCAACTCATGAAATGCCATGAAATTTGATCCTCAACACGAGATAAAGCCCAATTCTCTTGCAGTGACTTGAGAGAAATGCCAAGTTCCCTCTCAAAAGTCAAATGGAAGCTTTACTCCCTTTATGCCACTCCAGAGGTTCCCCAAGATACCCATCTCAACTTGAGAGGAACCCTAAGTTTCTCACCTCAACTCTAGATGAGGCCCCATTCCCCTGCAGCCATGAATGGGGTATCCCAAAGTGCCCTTCACAGCTCTTAAGGAAGCATGACATCCTTGAGGTAAAGAGAGGTTTGCTGAGGTACTGATCATAATTCGAGCAGAACCCAAGCTTCTCGCCACAACTCGAGATAAACCATGAGATTCCAGGCTCAACACGAGATGAGGTCCTTTGCCCTTGCAGGGCTTTGAAAGCAATATTCAGTTTCTTCTTGCAACTTGAATGGAGGATTGACTGCTTTCTTACAAATCCAGGTGCTCCCAGAGATACTCATGAGAAGTGTCTCTGAGATACTGAGAAGAATCCCGAGCGAGCAATCTGGAGTTCTCTTCCACACTTGAAAGGAGGCTTGTCTCCCTTTAGGCAGCTCCAGAGGTTCCCTGAGATAGCCAACCCATCTCGATTGGGACCCCTAGTTTCCAGATACAGTTCAAGAGGAGCCCCATTTTCCCTACCTCATTTCAAGATGAGGGCCGATTCCCCTGCTTTGACTCCTGACACGTGCAGATTTTCCCTCACACCTCAAGAGGAGGCCTGTCTTACCTACCTCAAATCCAGAACAAACCCGGGGTTCCTGTTGCAATTCAAAAGTGCAACAATCTCTCTCTCAACTCGAGAAAGTCATGATTCCCTGGGATCAACTCGAATAGAACCACCTGTTTCCTTTAACAACACAAAGAGAGGTCTAATACCCTGTTGCATCTCTGGATAAAGCCTGAGTTCCCTGCCTAAACTCGACGGGAGGACTAACACTCCTTTTACAACTCAAGAGGAATGCTGAGTTCCATGCCTCAACACAAAATTAGGTATAAGCCCCAGCTGAAACTCAAAGGAACCCTGAGGAATCTGTCACAACAGGAGAGGAAAACTGAGTTTCCTCCTCAACTTGGAAGAGGCCCTTTTCCCCTGCAGTGACTTGAGAGGAATCCTGAGCTGCCCCTGGTAACTCAAACAGAGGCCTGACTTCACAGAAGCAACAAGAGAGGTTCCCTGAGTTTCCCATCAGAACTCAAGGGGAACCCCAATATTCTATCCAAAACTTGAGATAAACCTCAAGATTCCATGTTCAATGCAAGTGAGGCCCTTTTCCCTTGCAGGTCTTCGAGAGCAATCCCCAGTTTCTTCTCCCGAATGGGAGATTTGATCCTCATTGCAAGATGAAGCCCAATTTACTTGCACTGACTTGAGAGAAATTCCCCGTTCCCTCTCGAAACATGAATGGAAGCTTGACCCCCTTCATGCT
This sequence comes from Antilocapra americana, assembly GCA_007570785.1. Lineage (NCBI taxonomy): Eukaryota > Metazoa > Chordata > Mammalia > Artiodactyla > Antilocapridae > Antilocapra > Antilocapra americana. The sequence goes on from ML664179.1 coordinate 1,104,530, forward strand.
ACTCCAGAGGTTCCCTGAAATATCATTGCAACTCAAGAGGAACCTTGAGTTTCCCACCTCAACTCTAGATGAGGCCTCATTCCCCTCGAGCAACTCATGAGGAATCCCGAGGTTCCCTTCGAAGCTCAAAAGGAGGCATGACTTCCCTGAAATAACAAGAGAAATGTGCTGAGGTACTCATCTAAACTTGAGTAGAACTCTAAGATTCCCACCACAACTTGAGATAAACCACAAGATTCAATGCTCAACGCGAGATGAGGCCCTTTTCCCTTGCATAGCTTTGAAAACAATCCCCAGTTTCTGCTCCCAACTTTAATGGAGGATTGACTCTTTTCATGCAAATCCAGATGTTCCCAGAGATACACATCACAAATTGAGAAGAACCCAGAGCTTCCCTCCACAACTGGAGAAAATCCAGGAGATTTCCCCTCAAGGTGAGATGGGGCCCTATTCAAGGGCAGCCCCTTGGGAGCAATCCTAAGTTCCCTCTCGCACTTGAAATGAGGCTTGACTCCCTTTAGACAGCTCCAGAGGTTCCCTGAGATAGTGGGTCCATCTCATTTGGAAGCCCAAGTTTCCAGACGCAGTTAAAGAGGAGCCCCATGATCCCCACCTCATCTGTAGAGGAGGGCCGATTCCACCGCTTTGACTCCTGACACATGCTGATTTTCACTTGCACCACAAGAAGAGGTCTGTCTCACCTACTGCAAATCTAGAGCAAACCTCAGGTACCTGTCAAAAATCAAAAGTGCAAAGATTTCTCCCTCAACGTCAGAAAGGCCTGATTCCCATGGATCGACTAGAATGGAATCACTAATTCCCTCTAACAACAGGAAGGAAGGTCTAAATCCCCTGTTGCACATCTAGAGAAAGCCTGAGTTCCCTGCCTTAACTAGACAGGAGGACTGACATTCCTTTTACAGCTCAAGAAGAATGCTGAGTTCTATGCTCCAACAGGAAATGAAGTATATGCCTCAGCTTAAACTCAAAGGAACCCCAAGGAATCTGTCACAACAGGAGAGGATACCAAGTTTCCCATCTCAACTCAAGATGAGGCCCTTTTCCTCTGCAGTGACTCGAGATGATTCCTGAGCTGCCCATGGCAATTCCAAAGGTGGTCCAACTTTCCAGAGGCAACAGGAGAGGTTCTCTGAGGTCACCATCAAAACTGGAGAGGAATCCCAAGCTTCCCACTGCAACTCATGAAAAACCATGAAATTTGATCCTCATCGTGAGATGAAGCCCAGTTACCTTGCAGTGATTGAGAGAATTGCTGAGTTTCCTCTCAAAACTCCAATGGAATTTTAAATCCCTTTATGCAACTCCTGAGGATCCCTGATAAACCACTCACAACTCGAGAGGAAGCTTGAGTTTCTTGCCTCAACTCTAGATGACTCTCTATTCACCTGCAGTTTCTCCTGAGGAATCCTGAGGTGCCCCGGGCAGCTCATGAGGAGGCCTGACATCTCTGGAGAAACTTGAGAGGTTCTCAAAGGTCCCTATCTGAACTCAAGAGAAACCTCAAGCTTCCAGCCACAACTCGAGAAAACCACGAGATCCCCACCTCAACTCAAGATGAGGTACATTTCCCAGGCATTGCCTCAAGAGTAATCCTGTGTTCCCCCTCACA
>ML664179.1:1111159-1152400 GCA_007570785.1 Antilocapra americana
TAGCCACTGAACCACCAGGAAGTTCCACATTTTCTACATATATTTTTCCTGGTTACTTTTACTTTTGTTTCACTTCATTCCATATTCAGAATTTTTTAAATAAAAATTTATACCAAATCTCTGCATTTCTTACATTATTTCTAAATTTAGACACTTACCTCCATTCCAGAAACCTGGTAAAGGTTAAGTTCCTGAAACAGTATGATGAAGTAGTTAAAATGATGTGATCTTGGGAGTCAGACAAAACAGTTCAAATTGTGACACAACTGCCTTTTTGCTGTGTGAACTTCTTCAGTTACTTATAGGAGCCTCAGTTTGCTCCTCTCCAGGATGAGAGCAAAATGCTATTCGGTAACAAAAATACTATTATCCTATATTTTCTAATATTTAATGTTTAAAGTGTTAATATTTATCTGCTTTAATGATCTAGAATTAGTTTTTCATGGTGTGAGGTATGGGTCTAAGCCTTTTTATTCCCCCCAAATTGTTCCATATTGGATGTTAGTACTTCTAGGAAATTACACAAGTGTTCAGAGCAAAAGGGAAAGAGAGTTACGTTGCTTACATACCTACTCTAAGGACTTCCTTGATGGTGCAGCAGTTAAAGACTCCATGCTTCCAATGCAGGAGCATGGGTTCAATCCCTGTTTGGCGAACTAAGATTACACAAGCTGTGTGGCCTGGCCAAAAAGTTAAAAAATAAATACGAATAAAATAAAATCTGAAATTAATATATAAAAAGAAATAAATACCTACTCTATGTCTAGTTCTTCCTATACATGACATGATCTCTATAACAGTCCTCCCAGTTGGATACTGTTATTCCCACATTCCTGATGGAGAAGCTGAAATTTAGGTTCCACACTGGGTCAGGAAGATCTCCTGGAGGAAGGCATGGCAACACATTCCAGCATTCTTGCCTGGAAGATTCCATAAACAGAGGAGCCTTGAGGGCCACAGTCCATGAGTCACAAAGAGTCAGACATGATTGAAGTGACTTAGCATGTCTGGAGTGGTTTGAGCACATCCCTGTGGGAAGCACATGACCTCTCATCTTCTGCCTTCTCAGGTCAGAGCAGAAATTCTCACATTTGTCCTCTGCGGATTCACCAACTTCAGCTCCATCAGGATCATGCTGAGAGGCATGAGTGAGTCCTAGAGGGGCCTCCCCAGCCTCCTATAAAGGGCAGGGTTTGCAGTAGGGGTGGGTCTCCAGTTCTGGCTCTCAGATACCTACAGCTTCCAAGAGATCTGTATGCCTCAGTTCTCCTCTTGGTCTAAGGCAGAGCCTGAACAAGGAGATCATAGAACTCCCTCCCAACCCTGGAATTTCATGATTTCTCTGCTGCTCTGCTGGCCCAGGACCCTAGGAGGGGTCCAGAGGCATGGTGTTGGCTGCCCGGCTGAAGATTTGACCTGCCAGTTCCCATACCCACAGTGGACACATAGGCCCTGTTTTGTCTGGGGAGGAAGGCTCTTTAGAACTATTAGCTTTTTACAAAAAAACCGTTTCACCCTTCACAGTCCCCTGCCTAGTGGTGCAACCATCCCGTTTTATTGAAAAGCTAACTCAGCTGTGCAAAATTGAAATGTGACCTGAGTCACTCAGCTATAAAGTGACTGTTAACTGTCACTGTGTTAGCCGTGCAGTCATGTCAGACTCTTTTCAACCCCATGGACTACAACCCATCAGGATTCTCTGTCCGTGGAATTATCCTGGCAAGAATACTGGAGTGGGTTGTCATTCCCTTCTCCAGGGGATATTCCCAACCTAGGGATACAACCTAGGTCTCTTGCATTGCAGACAGGAGCTTTCTTTACCATATGAGCCACCAGGGAATCCTAATAAATGGCTGAACCTGTGTTTAATCCTGGGTCTGCCTGACTCCAAACTCAATGTTCTTTCCCTACACCTGCCACTGATGACACGTGGGGAAGTGTGGAAGGTTATCTAGTCAGGTCCGTGAGGACTCTCAGATTCAACAAGCATCAGGAGGGCAGCGTCTGTTCCTCTGGCCCCTCAGAAGAGGAAGTCTGGTCATCAGACAAAGCCAGTGGAGCCTGTAGAGTCCTGAACCTGAGCCCTCCGGTCCTCCTGCAGCCTCCATGGCTCCCCAGTGGATGAGCAACTTCTCCAAGATTGTGCTCCAGGCGCTCTGCATGGGGGCGTGTGTGTCTCTGGTGAACGCCTGTGTGGCCAGTGAGTGCAGGCCTGGTGGGCTCAGTCCAGGGCTAGGCACTGGGGCTTTGGCCGCTCTGGCAATCATTGGGTAGGGTTGAGGGGGATAGTAAGAGGCTGGACCCTGCCCACTAGCTGCTTTCTCTGCACAGGCATCCTCTACATGCCCAGGGGACCTGCAGTGAACTTTGTGCCCCTCCTGAACATAACCCTCAACAGCAGCAGCTTTGAGGTGCACCAGTGCTGCCACCAGGCCTTCCAGGGGTGAGTGACTGGGCCAGGAGACCACGGGTGGGGTGATTACAGTGATGGGGTGCAGAAACTTGAGTACATGGGGTGGGGAAGGCCTTTGGTACCAGAGCAAGGGTGGAGAAATTTTATGGCTGGGGCTGATGTAACCAAGAACAAAGGAAGTGGGGCTTGAGAACCAAACTTAGAAGAAGGTTGGACTAGAGACATGGAGCAACTTCCCTGAAGTTGCTCAGCCTTTAGTGGTCAGCAGAGCCCATTCCTGGAATGCAGAGTATAGCTTCTGCTTCTTTTCATCACCAGCACGAAGTTCAGCCTAGAGGCCCTGGGCAACTTTTGTCAATTCTCTAATCACATGAACTTTGTTTAGCGAGGATAGAAAGTCTCTGTGTCTTCCGGGCGTTATTCTCTCCCAGTAAGCAGCTGCTGCCACCCTTCTCTCTACAGAACCCCCTATACTGTGGGAAGCCACAGGGCTTATACAACCTCAGGCACAAATCAGGAAGGGTGACCAGGGACTGAGTGGAATGAGGGGTGGCCCTCAGACCTCACCTCCTTTTTGCTCTTGCATTTCCTCCCTCCTCAAATGTAAATGTTCAAAATCGCCTCTGTATCTTCTCTCTTCTCTGTCTGCCCTGCCCTGGGTCAACCCTGTTTTCCCACCCCTTCTTCTCTGGGACCCTCAGCTCTGGCAGTTCAATGGCCTTCTTCCCTTCTCCTCTCTGGGCACAGGAATCTCACTGTGGCTTAACCCCTGTCACATGGCTTTTCCTGGAGATGCTTTCCACCACTTTCATAGACTCCCCTACTGCCTGCCGCCACAACACTTTCCAGACTGGTGGCCTGTGTAGCACTGTCCTCCAAGGTATGCAGAGGTTTCCATGATCCTATAGGTTTGGGAAACACTGGGCTCAATAAAGTTAGGATTATTTGGTTTTGTTTGTTTTTCTCGCTGGGGACTTCTCAGAGCTTAATGTGGGTATAACAGGAGATGTTTTCCAAATTTGGCTGTAAGAATCTTTTTGATGGAAGTATCTTTTAGTTGAGGATCCCGTGGGAAACAATCTGGGAAATATTGGTTGATGTTCCGACTGCTTTGCTCTACGTAACTATCATCTTTGTAGATGTTTACCAAGCACTACGTGTCAGTACGCTGTTCTCAGTGATTCATAGTTTGTAACTCAGTCCTTACCACAACCCTTTGAAGCAGGTGCTGTTGTCATCCCTAGTTGAAGGACCAGAGTTCAAAGAGGTTAAGTAAGTTGCCTAAAGTGGCACAGCTCTGAAGAGGAAGTCAGGACTTGATCCCCAGCCATCCAGTTCCACCAGCTATAGTGTCTGGTCTCTCCACTAAGCTGCTAAGAGCTCAGTTGCCTGACTTGCCCTATGCCCTATGATTTCCTCTTCTCCCCACCCCCCATCCCTCTGTTCCAGCAGGTCAGGCATCTGCTGTCTTTTCTGTGCCTCTGAGCCTTTATTTTGGGAGTTCCTGTCACCCAGCATGTCCTGCCCTATGCTCCTTGCACTCTGTCCTCATTTCCTTAGCAGCTTTGGCTGCTGGGACCAGCAGGATGCTTGTGTCCCCCATTGGCCATGGGGCGCCTGACCCCTCACCCACCTCTGTTGGATAAGTCTCCCCAGCTGGGGCCTGAGGCAGAGGCCCAGCTGGTCAGCAGTTACCCTGCTCTGTTAAGGACCTAGGCTCTACTGGGCACTGGTCTTACTCCCTGTGACCCCCACGGGCTGGCCCTCGGTCCTTTCTGCAGGGCCCATGTCCTTGCCCTTAGCTCTGCACAGCAGAGTCAGTGGCCTGACTCCCATGCCCCAGGGCAAGGATCTTTCCTGCTCCTTGCAGCCCTGACTTCCCTTGAGTTGTTACAGGAGGCCCTCCTGACTGGATGTCCCAGCTGTCTCTTAGTATCTGGGGGCCACCCCCCTCCAACCTCCTTTCCTGGACCACCTGTACACACATCACCTGGCCAGTTACATTCCCGGGAGGACTATTGGCCCCTCAAAGACAGGACTCAGATATTTCTATGTCCTCATGGTGCTCAGCACAATGCTAGGTCTGTGTAAAGCAGGGGTTTCCCAGGTGGCACTAGTGGTAAAGAACCCACCTACCAATGCAGGAGACTTAAAGATACACAAGTTCGATCCCTGGCTTGGGAAAATCCCCCTGGAGGAGGGCATGGCAACCGACTCTAGTGTTATTGCCTGGAAAATCCCATGGACAGAGGTGCCTGGCAGGCTACAGTCCATGGGGTCCCCAAGAGCTGGACATGACTGAACCAACTTAGTACATATTGAGCACATATTGTGAAAGGTGTCAAATGAGTATTTATGGAACGGGATTCACCTTCTGTCAGACGCACTAGCATGCATGCTGTGCTGTACCTGTATAGACTGTTTTGAGCTCAATAGCTTTTCTGACTGAGGGGACTCCTTTGTTATCTGAGCGGCAGACCCTTACCATCTCCTCCACCCACCATGGTCCTTCTTCTTCTTCTTGCACCTTCTGAAGATGGGAGGTATTCAGAGTGGGACTGCAATAATACACTGCTTAGAGAGGAAGTGCCTGTGCTGGTACCGCCTGCCTGTACCTCAATCAATATATTGCAGTCATTCAGTCATGTCCTACCATTTGCGATGCCATGGACTGCAGCATGACAGGCTTCTCTGTCCATCACCAACTCCTAGAGCTTACTCAAACTCATGTCTATTGAGTTGGTGATACCACCCAACCATCTCATCCTCTGCCGTCCCCTTCTTCTCCTGCCTTCAATCTTTCTCAACATCAGGGTCTTTTCCAATGAGTCAGTTATTTGCATCAGGTGGCCAAAGACTTGGAGTTTCAGCTTCAGCATCAGTTCTTCCAAGGAATATTCAGGACTGATTTCCTTTAGGATTGATTGGTTGGATCTCCTTGCAGTCCAAGGGACTCTCAAGAGTCTTCTCCAACATCACAGTTCAAAAGCTTCAATTCTTCAGCACTCAGCTTTCTTCACCATCCAACTCTCACATCCATTCATGACTACTGGAAAAACCAAAGCCTTGACTAGATGTACCTTTGTTGGCAAAGTAACATCTCTGCTTTTTAGTGCCTGTGATTAATTGCACCCTAAGCAGCAGCTTCTGGGTCACGATTGGCCTGGATGCCTCCATGTAACCCACCCACAGTCAGAAAAGGCATTGCCAATCAATCACAGCATTCCTAGCCCTAAATCCAAATAGGTCTTCAGAATCTGGATGAGCTCAGGACTGGACGAGCCTACCACCAAATGATTGAATGTGCCTTTACCAGACCTTAGACTTCCCTGGTGGCTCAGACGGTAAAGCATCTGTCTGCAATGCAGGAGACACGGGTTCAGTCCCTCAATTGGGAAGATAGCTTGGAGAAAGAAATGGCAACCCACTCCAGTATTCTTTCCTGGAAAAGCCCATGGACGGAGGAGCCTGGTAACCTACAGTCAGTCCGTGGGGTCACAAAGAGTTGGACATGACGGAACAACTTCTCTTTCTTCCACTTTCCCAGAACCTAAGGACCCAGATAGATCTTGTATCTCTGGACTGAAAAAGACTCAGGCTTTGTGAAACACTCTAGAAATCAATGAGGACAGGGTGTCCAAGTGGTTAAGGCGGAGGGGTTAAGCTGCTTGTTCACTGTGCTCTACACTCATGAATTCAAATCCCACCTTCATCAGATGTGTGTTTTGGGGCTACCCTGGTGACTCGGATGGTAAAGAATCTGCCTGCAACTCAAGAGACCTGGGTTTAATCCCTGGGTCAGGAAGATCCCCTGGAGGAGGAAATAGCGACCCACTCCAGTATTCTGGCTTTGGAAATCCCATGGACAGAGGCTATAGTCCATGGGGTCGAAAAGAGTCAGAGATGGCTGAGAGACTAACACTTTCCCTAGAAAATCAAAGCGAGTTGAAGCAGAGAGGGATCCTTGCAAGGAACAAATAACATGAAACTATTTTGTCCACTCCAGATTTGTATATTGCTTGTTTATTCAGACAAGGAACGTGTATTGAGTACCTAAGATCTTACTTGGCTTGATTGGGCTGCCATAAAAAAGTACTGAAAACTGCACAGCTTAAACAACAGAAACTTATATTGTCATAGTTTTGGAGGCTAGAAGTCTACGGTTAGGGTGTCTGCATGATTGGCTTCTGATGAGGTCTCTATTCCTGATTTATAGACACTGCCCTCTCACTGCGTCCTCATACAGCAAAGAGAGACAGTATGACCCTGGTTTCTTTTAATAAAGGCCCTAATCCCACCCATCATGGGAACACCACTCTCAATACTTCATCTAAAACTGGCTTACTTGCAAAGGTCCCCATCTCCAAACACTGTCACACTAGGGGGGTTAGGGCTCCAATATAGGAATCTAGGGGCACACAATTCAGTCTGTAATACGTACTATGTTCTGCACTGTGAGCTAGGTAGGGAGACAGTGGTGAACCAAGTTGTGTTGAGCTACAGAGCAAGAAGAGGATCCACTGTGAAGAGAAGTCCCAGCAGAGGCTGGGTGGAGATGGCTTCTGGGGAGGATTCCTTGAGAAGAGGGAAGGGGAAAGTGACTCCAGTGGGGCTGTTGGGGTGGGTACACAACTGTGGCCTGACTAATGGCATTTTCTTAAAGTTCTTAATATATTATTAAGTGAAAATAATGGTAGAGTAGGATTATACAAATTGCCATTTAATTTTTTATATATTTTAACACAATACACTTTAGTATTAGGTTATCTGCAAGATAAGGACAGGATTTTTTCCCCAACTAAAGCCCAGGTCAATAATTGAAAAAAAAACATTTCTATTTATACCAAATATTTGAAAGCACTGAATCCTCATCACTAGACCACCAGCAATATATCAAATATTTGAACGTGCTTGTATGTTTTTTCATAAATTAGATTTCTTGAATTATGCAGATTCTGTTTTCTTCTGTACTTGGTGTGATATCAATTCAAACAAAGGGGATATTTATAACTTTTTAAAAATTGATTTTATTGAAGTATAATTGATTTGCAATGTTGTGTTAGTTTCCCATGTATAGCAAAGTGATTCAGTGTGTATGTGTGTAGTTTGCATCTGCTAATCCCAGACTCCCAATCCACCCCTTCCCTATTCCTCTTCTCCCTTGCCAACCACCAGTGTTCTCTATGGCTGTGAGTCTGTTTCTGTCTCATAGAGAAGTTCATTTGTGTCATAGTTTAGATTCCACATATAAGAGATATCATGTGGTATTTCTCTTTTTCTTTTTGACTTACATTGCTGAGTATGATAATTTCTAGGTCCATCCATGTTGCTTCAAGTGGCATTAGTTGTTTTTTTTTATGGTGGAGCAGTATTCTATCACATATATATATATACATGATAGATATATCATATGATATATGATAGATATATATGATAGATATATATGTATGTATACTATATATATACATGCTACATACATATATATATATGATAGATATATATGATATATGATAGATATATATGTATGTATACTATATATATACATGCTACATCCATATATATTTATGTATGTATGCTACATTTTCTTTATCCAGTAAACTGTTGATGTAAATTTAGGTTGTTTCCATGTCTTGCCTATTATAAATAGTGCTGCTATTAGATAGGAGGTTCAGACAGTAGAAAATTCATCTGCAAATCAGGAGATACAGGTTCAATCACTGGGTTGGGAAGATCCCCTGGAAAAGGAAATGGCTACCCACACCAGTATTCTTGCCCAGAGAATTCTACCACGGACAGAAGAACCTGATGGGCTACAGTCCATGGGGTTGCAAAGAGTTGGGCACAACTAAGCAACTAATACTTTAATGAGCATAGCAGGTATGTATATCTTTTCGATTATCCATAACAGTTGCACAAATTTATATCCCCACCAACAGTGGAAGAGGGTTCCCTTTTCTCAAGACCTGCTCCAGAATTTGCCATTTGTAGGCTTTTTAATGATGGCTGATCTAACTGGTGCATTCATTGTAGTTTTGATTTGCATTTCTCTTAACAATTAGTGATTGGGTGTCTTTTCATGTGTCTGTGGCCCTCTGTATTTATCATTTTAAATTCAGCTCTGGTGAGATGGCCTGGTCAGGGACTCCTCTTATTCACATGACTATCTGAATGACTGCATTTGGAGAGAGCAGTAGGAGTCAACATCTGAAGCCCTTTCAGGATTTGAGGCTCCTGCCCCCCTCCTGCTCCTCCCTGCATGTGCCTGACCACGAGTGAAAGAAATTGAAAGGGCTTTGCTCATAGAAAGGCCTGGATTCCCAGAGCATGGTGAGAGCAGGCCTTTCCTAGGCGGGGCTGGCTGTGGCTGCCCATTGAGCTGACTGAAGATAGGAGTTGACCAAAGCCAGGCTCAGAGCAGCAGAGAGTGCTGCCCATGGAGGCACCACAGAGGGACTGTCCTGCCTTTGGAGAGAGGCAGTGAGAACAGCATGCCTGGTAGGGAAGATCACTGCCAAAAGGTTCTGGGATGGGACCTGGACAGCTGCTCATTGTGGGGGTTTCCAGGCCTCACTCACATCTGGGACCAAAGGGCAAATGTGGGGAGGGCATGGAAAACAGGGCAGCCTGGAACACCAGAGGCTGCATGAGGCCACACATAATGGGGTCCACTCTGTGCTGGAGACCATTTTCTGCCCAGCCCCATTTCGTCCTGGACCAATCCTTTTAGAAAGGGCAATATAAGTGAATTACTGGGAAAATAATAATAGTAAAGACATCTTTATTATTCAATTCAATGAGTATAAGATTACTCTGTCAACTTGCTATGCAGTTTCTGAATGTCACTTTTAACATCTATACATATGTTACTGCAGACCCCAAAGCAGATGTGGACTACATCAGACCATGCTGTGAATAAATCTGTCCTATATCATTTTCTGTTCTTAATGAAAACTCTTCAGAGCATTTTCTCCTCAGATGATTTGTTCTGCATTTAAAACTCCCTAAGGGGAACTGGGGAATGGCCATGGGACTCTGCTTGGAATCCATGAAACCCACCTTTCATATGATAGCACGCATGCAAAATTGGAAGGACCATAAAAGAATTCCAAACAATGTATGCAAATGCTCCCCACTCAAGCAGTGAAGCGTTACCCCCACCTCTTAAGGGTGAACTATGCTTAGTGATGTTCTTACAAAGGGTGCAGTATGGAAGCAGGGGAACAGGAAAGAAGCCTTTCGACAGAGAAGCCTGGTAAACACTTAGCCAGGTTGTCACAGTTAACCTCTTCAGTGGTAAGTTTAGTTGAGAACATGTACGCTTGATATGTTGTGTTGAGAAGAGCAATTCAACTCTGTGTTGCTCCTCCCCAAAGCTCTTAGCCCCAGTCTTGTTCAGTTGCTAAGTTGTGTCCAATGCTTTCTGACCTCATGGCCTGCAGCAAGCCAGGTTTCTCTGTCCTTCACTATTGTTCTGAGTTTGCCCAAACTCATGTCCATTGAGTCGGTGGATGCCATCCAACCATCTCATCCTCTGTTGCCCCCTTCTCTTTTTGCTTTCAATTTTTCCCAGGATCAGGGTCGTTTCCAATGGGTCAACTCTTTGCATCAGTTTGCCAAATACTGGAACTCCAGCTTAATCATAATCCCTTCCAATGAATATTCAGGGTTGATTCCTTTAGAATTGACCCGTTTGATTTTGCTGTCCAAGAGACTCTCAGGAGTCTCCTCCAGCACCACAATTTGGAAGCATCGGTTCTTCAGCACTCAGCTATCATGGTCCAACACCAGTCTAACCATTAGAAAACATCAGACAAACTCAAATCGAGATGCAGTCTACAGAATATTGACCTTCAGTCCTCAAAAGTCAAGTCAATTAGAAGCAGGGAAACTCTGAGAAACTCTCATAACCTCAAGAAGCCAAAAGGAACATGTGTACCACAGTTGGTTGAATTTTATCCCCCTCAAAAGCTATGTCCAAAGGTCAGCCCTCAGTACCTGTGAATCTGACCTTCACTGGAAATAAAACTTTACAGCTGTAATTAGGTTAAGGACCTCAAGATGACATTATCCTGGATTTAGTGTGATCCCTAAATTCAATGACTGGGTGTCTTTATAAGAGAAATGAGGGGGGAGTTTGAAGCACACATGCCCAAAGATGCACAAAGAAGGTCATATAAAGATGGTCACAGAGACCAGCATCTTGCTCCAGGATATAGCCCACACAAAGCAAAGGAGTACCTGTGGCCACCAGAAGCTGGAAGAGGCATGAAGGGTTGTCCCCAAGAGACTTTGGAGGAAGGGTACCCTGCACACTTAGGACTTTTCCTTCTCAAACTCCAGACAATATATTTACATTTTCAGCCACTAAATCTGTGGTGATTTGTTCCAGAAACCCTAAAAAACTTATCCAAGTACCTTGCATGGGATCATGGAGTGGAAAAATTACATTAGGGAAAATCTCATGAAATCCAAGTATAGTGTGGAGTATAAGTTAAAAACATTAATATTTCTCTATTAGTCATGATAATAGATCATAGTAACTGGCAGAGGAAACTGGGTGGGAGGATCTATAGGATACATGGGAACTCTATTATTTATACAGTCTTTCTGTAAATCTAAAAGTATTTTAAAATTAAAAAATTTTAAACTGCATGGGTTGGGCTTCTGTGGTGGCTCAGTGGTAAAGAATACACCGATCAGTGCAAGGAACATGAGTTTGATCCCTGGTCTGGGAAGATCCCATATGCCACAGAGCAACTAAGCCCATGTGCCACAAATACCAAGCCAGAAACCTAGAGCCTGGTAGCTGAAGCTACTGAAGCCCCCCCCCCCCAATCCTAGACCCTGTGCTCTGCAATAAGAACAGCCTCCACAATGAGAAACCCTTGCAACTAGAGAGTAGCCCCCTCTTGCTTCAACTAGAGAAAAGCTCACGAAGCAAAGAAGAACCAGCACAGCCAAATGAACAATTGCATGGGAAAAATCCTGCATGGACACAGATATTTTTAACTTGTAATTCAGCCCCGGGGTATCTCTGTCCTAGACAATGCTTGTTCCAGCTGGCAACCCATCACGGTCTGTGAGTCAATCAGTGGGCCCCAATTGCTCTTTTTCCATCGATTCATCCTGCTCTCACCTCTGTTGACCCCTCACTTTAATTCAAGTGCGTGCCTCCAGCTGAATATGAATTAGTCCTGGCCTCTTTACAACCACATGGAGAACATCATCTGCTTGAAATAACTAAAGACTCAGAATTGGTGAGCCCTGAGTTTGGACAGGATTCTGTATATCATTTTGAAGCTGTCTGCCCCTCCCAACTATTCTGAGAATTTTTATACCCACAGTGTAGATGGTCTCTGTCACCAACGAGATTTTACATTTGAATCACGAGACTCCACCCCCATGACCATTGTAGATTGAATCAGGACTGAACACGTGACTCAAGTCAAGCTAATCTAGTCATGTCAATGGTGTCTCAGATTGTGGCGAAAGATATCAAACTAAAGAAAAAAGAAAGAAGGAAACAGAGTTCAGATCTGAGTCATCACAGGTGGCATGGCTTGGAGTTGATTTCCTTCCCCCCCTCCTGTAGCCTTAGTGCTCAAATTTTCCTTGGATGCAATGAGAGCTGAATTCTTTCCCAAATCCCCCTCTTATCTGAGCTAACCAAGAAGGTTCTGTTTTGCTTTCCAATCAAGAGGATGCCTTTTGGGTATACCACATTGTTCAGCTCCACATTCTGCTTGAAATCAAGTGTTCATTGTCATCTTCTTGCATTCCATTCAAATAAGAATCTCACTGCTTCTCCAGGCAACCCGTCTCATATTGGACAATTCCACTTCTTTGAAGGTTCGTTTTGATTCTGCATCAGAAACTGTTCCTTTTGTATCCCAGTTATGCCATTCTGGACTACTCAGAACAAGTCCAATCATGTGTGTGCCTTTATTGTTCCCCCACCCACCCACTGCCAAAGCCAAAGTAATACTTGTGCATCGGTTAAAAAAAAAGATCACATTTTATATAAACCTTATGGAAATGGTCTACTCTCTCTCCACAAGACAGCCCTCCAACAGCTCAAAGATGGCATCCATCCAGTCTTCTTTTTTGAGCTGGGAACATTGAGTTCTTTCAGTTGTTACTCACATAGGACGTAATAGTCTCAGAAGTTTCCCCGGACTTGATTCACAGCTGTTCTTCCCTGATGTACAGACAGCTCATGAGTCATGAGCAAGTTCAAGATTGAAGCAAGAATGCAGGGTGGTAAATAAAATCTCATGGGTGTAACCAAGAGGATGTGCTGGGGCAAAGAGTGAATATAGCCTTGGGAGGGTGTTTGAAGGTGGCAGACCTTATAGGATGGAGGAGTGTTAAGAAGCTACATGCCTGCTTCTGAAATCCTAAGAGCTGGAAGCTCATGTGTTGAGAGTAAAACACCAGAAGGAATTGTCATGGAGGGAGAGAATGGAAGGAAGTCCTGACCCAAATAAAAAAGGGGACCAGAGCTAGGATATGAATGGTGTGGATGAGATATTCTCTACTGGGACATCTGTTAGGATTCCTACCTACCCTCCATCCAGGGTACAGCAAGTTCCTAACTTGCCTGGGGAGTGATTTCCATTACAGAGGGGCAGGGGAATTGCTATTTTGAATCAAATTCTGACAAAGACATGGAATGGTAACTTGGGAGTAACTGTCCACAGAGAATTTGTGAGTGGAAGCAAAGGAGAAGCTGGCATAGCTAGGCACTGATTCCACCCTTGAAAATACAGCCATTCAGGAAGAAGTCAAAATGTAAGGCTGGTTTTTCTGTAGTAAAATATCCCAATGAGAAAAGTAAGGCAGAAGGGACAAAAGAAATCATCATGGTTATAAATCAATATTTGGGCAAACTATGGGAGATGGTGAGGAACAGGGAGGCCTGGCATGTTGCAGGCCATGGGGTAGCCAAGAGGTGGGCAATACTTGGGGACTGAACAACAGCGACATAAATGAATACCAGGAACCTAGCTTACAAGAGTTTAAAAATAATGGTCACCAAAATCTGACCAAAGAACACATGATCCAGTGTATGAAAGATGGCCTACCTGCAGTCTTTAGCTTCATGACAACTGCCTTAGATAAAGGGATACATCCTCCATGTCCCTGATACATTTCACAGTTTTGCTCCAAGCCTGCTGGAACACAGATTTGAAGGTGAGCCCTCTTAGATCATGGAGGCAAAAGCAACAATCTAGGAATGGTGCAGCCACAACTTAGAAGGAGCCTTGGTCCCACAGATCTTTGTAGAACAAGATTGCCATTACAGTGCAAACTTTATGTGAGTGAAGAAGAATATATATGTTGTACATGTCTTATATGAGGTCTCTGTCATACACACCCTGCCACTGGACAAGAAGAGCAAGACAGGCAGGAAGAAAGGGCAACTTTGCCTTTTCCCTGTGGGTTCTTGATGAACAAATAGGAAATAAGACCAAATGGAAGGAACTTCCTTGTTGTCCACTGGGCTTCCACTGCAGGGGCAAAAGTTCAATCCCAGTTCTGGATATGAAGATCCTATAGGCTTCCCAGTGCAGCCACAAATGTTAATAACAATAAAAATGAAAGAACACGGAAGAGATAACCTTATGAGGACTGTTTGGAACAGATTTCAAATTCTCCTATAATTTTATGTGCTATTTGACTTCTCTCCAAACAGTCCCCTTCCATATCCTTTCAAGATGGGGCTCATTTTTCTTTTACTTTTTATTCATTTATTTACTTTTCAACTATACCTTACAACTTGCAGGATCTTTGTTCTCCAACCAGGAATTAGACCTAGCTTGGCGGTGAAAACACCAAGTCCTAACCACTTGGTCCAGCAGGGAATTCCCAAGATGCAACTGATTTTTCGTATAGATGAAGGAGACAGGCAATTGGAGGAGATCGCAACCCACTCCAGTATTCTAGCCTGGGAACTCCCATGGGCAGAAGAGCCTCATGAGTTACAGCCCATGGAGCTGCAGAGAGTTATACACAGCAGGACAATGGAGCAGACACAAGATAGGCAATAAGGAGAACTTGTGTGTCCAACTCTTTGCGAGCCCGCCAGCGTCTTCTGTCCATGGGATTTCCCAGGCAATAATACTGGAGTGGATAGCCATCCTCTTCTCCAGGAGATCTTCCCCACCAAGAGATGGAATCTTGGTCTCCTGGTCTGCAGGTGGATTCTTTAGCATCTGAGCTGCCAGGGAAGGCTTTTGAAGCTACTGATAACAGCTCACCTACTACTCATGAATTGTTTATGCTATTCAGCGCCAGCTCACAAAGACAAATTTTGTTTTCCCAAGCAAAAGTTTTGTTTTCCTTTCCAAGAAAAAAAGATAAATTATTTAGGGATGAGATGGGAAATTTGCTTTGTGAATTAAAGATTGCTTTTATCTCCTGAAACTTGGTTTGTCAGTAACATTCCTTTCTACTTATAGAGGCATTATTTGTTTATATTCTAAGCAATCTACTTTTTTTCAAAGCCAATGCCTCCATTAGAGGAGAAATGAACTGTATCAAAGCACACAACTTTCAAAGGTTCTTTTCTTCCACAGTTACCCAGAGACAAGTATCTCTAATCACCTTTATTGGGACCTGGGGAAGGCTGGGTTTTGCAATGTCAGCTTTTCTGAGCTAGAATGTGGCCAAACACTGGAGGCTGGGTCCAGGGTCATCTTGGTAAGAACAGAACCCCACGTAAGAAAATTTAGTGGCTTGTAGGGGAAAGGAAGTGACCTGTCTGCTGAAACATTTCATCATTCAGTGAATCGTTGTCATCTACCTAAGCTAGAATGATTTCCAGGAAGCTCAAGTCAGCAGCTTCCAACACATCGGTGGGTTTATACCTTGTGAGTGTATCACAGTCTTTCACTGTTTTTTTTTTCAGTCGCTAAGTCATGTCTAACACTTTGCAACCCCATGGACATCAGCATGCCAGGTTTCCTTGTCCTTCACTATCTCCCAGAGATAGTTTGAACTCATGTCCATTGAGTCAATGATGCCATCCGATGATCTCATCCTCTGTTTTCCCTTCTCGTCCTACCCACAGTCTATCCCAGCATCAGGGTCTTTTCCAATGAGTTGGCACTTTGTATCAAGTAACCAAAGTATTGAAGCTTCAGTTTCAGCATCAGTCCTTCCAATGAACATTCAGGGTTGATTTCCTTTAGGATTGACTGGTTGGATCTCCTTAAATCCTAAAGACTCTCAAGAGCCTCCTCCATACTATTCATGTATTGGTTTTCTTATAATAGTGGAAGTACTGGAGTTTATGAACAATTTACCTTTTTAATAAAAAATATATAAGTCAGAGCAGTGTTTTACTCAGAGTTCATTTGGTTGCAAGCCACAGAAAAGAAAGAAACCGTTCCAGAGAAAAGGGGAGGATGAACTCTCTCACAAGGATGTTGCAGGAGGACAGCCCCAGGCAGTGGGACTCAGGGATGGTCCAGGATTCTCTCTGTGCCTCTCGGCCCCTGCTTGTTGTTTTGCTTGTGTCTTCCCATGTACATGGTGACTTCCTGCTGTAGAACTGGCTTTCTCCATAAGGCTGGGATCCTGACCATTGGAAAATCATGGATTCACATGGAAGCTTACCTGCCCCCTTGACAGCTCTTTGGGGATATAAAGAGGGGGCAAATCTCCAAGAGTGTGATTGATCCTTTGGGGTCATGTGCCCTCCTCCAGACCAGTCACTAAGGGCTGGAAGGTGGAATATGATCATTGGTCCAGTCTGGCAGTTTTCCCTACTCCCAAATCTATCACTGTGACTGAGAATGAAGAAGATGGCAGCTTCTGTTCGGACAGCATGGGTGGAGGCAAGGGGTTGAGCAATTCCCCCAAAGAACAGGGAGTTTTGTCCCCTGAAGAAAGTCACCTGTTCTTCCCAAGTATCTGTAAGGACTTGCAATGCTGCACATCTTTAAGAAGTCTGAGAGGATTTCCCTGGTGGCCCAGTGGTGAAGAATCTGCCTGTCAGTGCAGGGGACGTGAGTTTGATCCCAGCTCTAGGAAGATCCCATATGCCAAGGGGCAACTAAGCCAGTGTGCCACAACTACTGAGCCTGTGTGCCCTAGATCCCATGTTCCACAACAAGAGAAGCCACCACAATGAGAAGCCAGCCCACCACAGCTAGGGAGTGGCCTCTGCCTACTGCAACTAGCAAAAGCCTGTACGCAGCAATGCAGACCCAGCTCAGCCATAAATCACTATATAAAACATTAAAAAAAAATGTCTGATAATAGAACTAATGAAAATTTTGAATAACTTGGATAAAAGGGACTAACATTTTCTGAATGCTACAGGAGGGATCAGTCTCCTTACACTGAGAGCCCCTTCAAATGGCTCAATATCCCCTGTCAATAGGATTTCATCAAGGGGCATCATCCCCAGCCCTCCTAATGAAACGCCAGAGAATCCTGGATTTACTACCTCCTTTCCTCACTTCTTTTCATTCCATCCAAACCAGAGCACTCCATACACATGATCTAACAAGTCTAACAATACCAGAAAAAGAGTATACCTCCTGCCTGTGTGGGCCAATTATTTTCTTACCTTTCTGAGTTTGGTGAAGAATGCAAACACAGGAGATAAAGTTTTTCTGAGGTATTACATACCTGAAAATATCTCTATTCTATCATTACATTAGGTTACTAGTTGACAGGGCATAGAATTTAAGTTTGGCAATTGTTTTCTCTTACAGTTTTGAAGATTTTATCCAACTATGTTCAGGCTGAGAAAGCTTATTCCATTTGTCCTCATTTTTAATCACTTGTATATTAATGACATTTTCCTTTCTGGAAGCTTTTAGAGTAATTTCCTTATCCTTGGTATTCTAACATGATAATGGATCTTTTTCCATTCTTTGTGCTGGGAATTCAGTGGGACTTTTTTAAATTGATATATGATTGACTTTTAATATTATATAAGTTACAGTGTATAATATAGTGATTCACAATTTTAATAGCTATACTCTATACTCCATTTATAGTTATTATGAAATGCTATATGCTGTACAATATATCCATGTAGCTTATTTTATTTTTGGCTATGCTGGGTCTTAGTTGCCATGTGGGCTCTCCTCTAGTTGTGGCGAGTGGGTGCTATATTTTAATTTCAGTGAAAAGACTTGTCATTGTGGTGGCTTCTCTTGTTGCTGGGCACAGACTCGAGGGCATGGACTTTAAGGCATGGGCTCAGCAGTTTTTGTGCATTGGATTAATTGCTCTAAGGCATGTGGGATCTTCCCAGATCAGGGATGGAATCCGTGTCTCCTGCACTGGCAGGCGGACTCTTTTTCACTGGAAGCCCCTTGTAGCTTATTTTATAACTAATAGTTTCTACTTCTTATTCTCCTTTACTCTGTCCACTGGTAACCACTAGTTTGTTCTGTGTATCTGTTAGTCTGCTTTGTTGTTGCTGTTGTTATATTCACTAGTTTGCTTTATTTTTTAGACTCCACATGTAAGTGAAATCATACAATATTTGTCATTCTCTGTCCGACTTATTTCACTCAGCATAATGCCCTTCAAGTCCATACATTTTGCTGCAAATGGAAAAATCACATTCTTGTTTATGACTGAGTAGTATTCCTTTAGATATATACGTATATCAAGTTTTATTTATCCATTCATCTATTGATATGGTTGTTTCCATATCTTGGCAATTGTAAATAACGATGCTGTGAACATTGTGGGGGCATGTAGCTTTCCAAGGTGGGTCTTTCAATCTGTGAATTGGTGTCATTGATCTCTGGGAAGTTTTTTAATCACGGAATTCTCTAGGCTAGAATACTGGAGTGAGTATCCATTCCCTTCTCCAGGGATTCTTTTTGTTATGATTCCTCTAATATTTCTTTCTGGAGCTATTATTTGCCTGTTGGATTCTCTCGATTTATCTTCTACTTTTCTTCTGTGGTCTCTCTGTGATTTTTGTTTGCTTCCTTGGAATTGTCCCTTAAGCTTATCTTCCAACTTCTCTCTCCATATTTTTACTACTGCCATAAGTTTAATGTTCAAATGCTTCTTCCTTATGATTAAGATTTTTCTTTGCATCTTTTTTTCTGTTTCATGGATGTAATCCAACCCCTATGTGTCATTGTATATTAATCATTTTTTTCTGTCCACCTGTGTTGTCTCTGAGCTCCCCAGTACTTTTTTTTTTAACTTCTGTCTTCTATATTGGATGCTTTCCTCAGATATCTGGTAATCTTTTGCTTTTGAGTCTTATATTTCTTTTCTTTTACTTTTTTACTTACTTTACTGGCAATGCAGCTTGCAGGATCTTAGTTCCCCAACCAGGGATTAAACCCATGCCTTCTGCAGTGGAAGTGTAGAGTTCTAACAGTACTTAAATGTCAGTAGTTAGAGATCAATATCCTGGGTTCCTTGTGTTTTGCTAGAGAAGAATGTTTCAGTGTCCTGCCTGAAGTGTATCCATTGGGCAGAGAGAATTCTTTGAATGGGGTGGCACAAAGTGGGAGGACTGAATCTTTCACTTGATCCTTCTTTTAAAATACAGAGCCTTGGGGCTTCCCTGGCAGTCCCGTAGCGAAGACTACACCATCTAAGGCAGGGGGTGCAGGTCCCCTGGTCGGGGACCTAAAATCTCACACGCCTCATGGCCAAAAAGCCAAATCACAAAACAGAAGCAGTATTGTAACAAATTCAGTGAAGACTTTAAACATGGTCCACATTAAAAAAAAAACTATTAAATAAATAAAGTAAATTGCAGAGCTGCATCCCCTCCACTGTGCCTGTTTCCCCTATCCAAACTTTGATCAGAATAAAAGCCCAGTTTCCTGTTTGTGAGTCAGAGGCTGGGGAATACTTGGGGATGCGTGGAGCAGGCAAGTGGGTTGGGGATCCCACTTCCAACCATGCATTTGGCCCCATCTTCACTCCTACCTTCTGCCAGAAAAGATGCCCTCTGAGTCCTCCTGGTCCTGCCTTCTCAGCTCTGCCACCTCCTTCTTCTGCTTCTCATTTCCAAAATGTCAACCTCTCTTCCCTCTTTTATTGATGCTCCCTTCATCGTTGTCCTTCGTATTTCAACAATATTCTATCTTTTGACTATCTCTTTATTTGGGAACAAACGGATGAATGAATGTGCTCCATCGTCCACCTTTAGCTGGCAGACCAGAGTCTACCATGCAGGAGCAGAAGGACAGGGTGAAGTGAGAGGGTGGGCTCTGGAGCCAGGCATATCTAAGGCTGAGTTCTGGCTTCACGTCTCCATAATCCTTTGTGACCTTGGGAAAGATGATCAATCAGCCCCTCTGAGCCTAGTCGGCACAGGGGAATAAGGCCTCATAACGACTGGAGGGGGTTATATTGTGAGTTTTCTCGAGTTGTGGTGGGAAGCTTGGGGATCCACTCGAATCAGGACAGGGACCTCAGTGAGCCTCTCATCTTGCCCAGGGAAGTCAAGTCTATTTTAGAGTTGCCTGCAGGAGTGTGGGATTGCTCTGGAGTCACTAATGGGACATCATAGGAACTCATTTCGATTTAAGGCCAAGGAACTTGGGGTTCCATCTAGATTAGTGACATGGATCTTAGGGTTCCTATCAAGTTTAAGCTAGGAGTCATGTCTTGGCTCCTGTTGAGGCATGAAACATCGCTTTTCTCTTCCTTTTACAACACGTGTGTGGGGGGGTCAGGACCCCTGTCCAGTTGAGGCAGGAAATCGGGGCTGTTTATTGAGGTAAAACAGGGAATTAGGACTCCCTTTGTGTTATGAGGCGAATACCCAGAGGTGCAGGAGAAGCAGGACTTATCTCGAGTTGAGGGGTTTCTCGGTGTCCTTTCAATTTGTAGTGAAAATCTCTGGGTTACTCTTGAGTTAAAATAGGTGAGAAAGGCCTCCTCTTGAGATGTGAGAGGAACATCAGGTGTCGTCTTGAGATGATGCAGAGACTAATAGGCCCTTATCTCGCAATGAGGTGGGGAACATGGGGCTCTTTCGAGTTGTGACGGGTAACGCGAGGTTCGTCTTGAATGGCAACACATATCTTGGGGATTCTACTGAGTTGCATATAGGGGTTGTCAGCTTCCTTTTGAGATTAAGAAGGGAATGTGGGACTTTTCTGGAGATGCTGCATGGATAAGGGCCTCACTTTGCATTGAGGGGGGAATCTCTTCATTTCTTGAGTATTGGCGAGAAGTTTAGTGTTCTACTCTATCTACCACTTTGACCTCAGGGAAAATTTCTTGAAGCCTCAGGGAAATCAAGGCAATATTCGAGTTTAATAGAAGAGCCAAAGAAGTTGCTCAAGTGACAGCAGGGGAATCAGGCCTCATCTCACACTCAGGCAGAAATCTTGGGATGTTCCTCGAGTTGCGGCGGGCAGTATTGGATTCCCCTTGAGTTGGGACATGGTGCTCTGGGAGCCTGTAATGTTGCCTCAGGGAAGTCAGGCCCTCTTTTCGATGTGGGAGGACCATCTTGGGATGCTTCTGGAGGCACTGCAGTGGAATACAACCTCATTGGAGTTGAGGTGTGAAAAATCAGGATTCCTCTCCAGTTTCGACAGGGATATCAGAGTTCATATTAAACTGTTATAAGAGAGTCAGCCCCCATCTCATTTTGAGGCATGTAACCCCTCTTACCTCTCAAATTGTCAGGACTCCTTTTAGTTCAGGTGGGACATTTGGGCTTTTCCTAGATGTGTGCAACAAAGGAATCAGACCTTGATTCGTGTACCAGGTGGGAATACCTGAGGTTCCGTTCTAGTCTCCCCAGGAAAATTAGACCTTATGTCGAGTGAAGGGGGACATCTTGTGGTTTCTCTCTTGTTGTCGTGGGAAGCTAAGGTTCCACTCAAGACATGATGGGGACCTCAGTGATACCAGGGAAGTCAAGTCTCTTTTTGAGTGTCCTGCAGGAACACAGGATTGCTCTGAAGTTGCTGCCAAGTCATCATAGGAACTCATTTCCTTTGAAGGCTGGAAAACTCAGGGTTCCATCTCCATTTGCAACATAGATCTCAGGGTCCCAATTGATGTTAAACCTGGAGAGAGTCATCAGTTCATGTTGAGGCATGGAACTCCGCTTTTCTCTCTTGTTGTAAAAAGGGTGGGTCAGGACTCCTGTCCAGTAAAGCCAGGTAATATGGATTTTTATCTAAAGATACAACAAGGGAGTTAGGCCTCAATTCATGTGGTGAGGCAATTACCCAGAGAAGCATGAGAATCAGGACCTATCTCGAGTTGAGTGACAATCAGTGTCCTTTCAACTTCCGGCAGGAACTTCTGGGTTTTCCTCGAGTTTTATTAGATGAGAAAGACCTACTCTTGAGGTGCAAGACGAACTTTGGGAGTCTTCTTGAGGTAATACAATGGCTATTCGGCCATCATCTCACCAAGAGGTGGGAAACACCTCTTTCGAGTTGTGGCAGTGAACACGAAATTCCTGTTGAATGACAATGAATATCGTGGGGATTATCTTGAGTTGCATAAAGGTAGTTGAGATTTGAGAAGGAATTTGGGACTGTACTGGAATCTCTGCACAGGAAAAAGACCTCACCTCACATTGAAGGGGAAATCTCTTCATTACTTAAGATGTGGCAGGAAGTATGTTCCTTTCCATCTGACACTTTGACCTCAGGGGACCATTCATGAAGCCACAGGGATGTCAAGGCATCTTTCGAGGATTGAGGAGGAGCCGAGGAAGATACTCGAGTCAGTGCAAGAGGATCAGGCCTCATCTCACATTCATAGGGAAATCTTGGGGTGTTCCTATAATTGCAGTGGGCAGTTTTTCAAGTTGAAGTGGCAGATTTGGATTCCTCTTGAGTTGTGACATGGTCTTCTGGGAGCTCTAATGTTGTCTCAGGGAGGTCAAGCCCTGGTTTTGATGTGCAAAAGCCATTTTAGTACTCTACTCAAGTCACTAAGGTGGGATAGGGGCTCATCTGGTGTTGAGACGTGAAACTCAGGATTCTTCTCCATTTTCGACAGGGCTATAAGGGTTCCTATTAAATTTCTACAAGAGAGTCATCCCTCATCTCCTTTTGAGGAATGTAACTCCTCTTTCCTCTCCAGTTGTCAGAACTAGTTTTAGTTTGGAGGGTCATTTGGGCATTTCCTGGATGTGTGCAGTAAGGGAATCAGACCTCTATCCATGTAGTTGAGGATAAACCTGGGGTTCTGTTCAAGTCACTGCAGGGAAATAAGGCCTCATCTTGAGTTGAGGGGAATATATTGTGGTTTTTCTCGAGTTTTGGTGGAAGTCTTGGGATTCTAGTCGAGCCATGACAGGGACCTCATTGAGCCTCTCATGATGCCCAGGGAAGACTAGTCTCTTTGGAGTTGCCTGTAGGATAACGGGATTGCTCTGGAGACACTTCCAGGATATTATAGGGTCTCATTTCAAATTAAGTTGGGGTAACTGAGGGTTCCATCTCCATTTGCAACGGGGACCTCGGGTTCCCAACCAGTTGAAACTGGGAGAAATGTCTCGGCTCGTGTTGAGGCATGGGAAACTGCATTCCTCTTGTGTTGTTAAAGGAGAGGGAGTAAGGACTCCTGTCTAGTTGATGCAGGTATTGGGGGCTTTTTCTCGAGGTACAACAAGGGAGTTAGGCCTTCCTTCATGTTGTGAGTTGAATACCCGTGAGTTCAGGAGAAACAGGCCTTAACTGGTGTTGAGAGGCCACTCAGTGTCCTTTCTGGAGGCAGGAAATTCTGTGTTCCTCTCTAGTTTCAATAAGTGAGAAAGGTGTCATTTTGAGGTCAGGGAGGAATGTTGGGTGTGACCTCGAGATGAAGAATGGGGCTAATCGGCTCTCATCTCACAATGAGGTTGGGTACATGGAGTTCTTTTGAGTTGTGGCAGGGAACACAGTGCTAATCTTGAATGATGACACCTATCCTGAAAGTTCGCTTGAGGTGTATAAAGGGAGTCAAACTTCCTTTTGGATTTGAGATGGAACTTGTGACAGTTCTGGTGGTTCTGCCCCGTTAAAGTGCCTCATTTTGCATTAATGAGGGAATCTCTTCGTTTCTTGAGTTGATGGGGGAAGTATAGTATTACTCTCGATCTGCCACTTTGACTTCAGCGAGCCTCTTGTGAAACCTAAGGGAAGTTAAGGAAACTTTCTTGTTATGAGGAGCAGCTGAGGAATGCTCTTGAAGCACAGCAAGGAAATTAGGCTTCATCTCGCATTCAACCGTGAAATCATGGTATGTTTATAGAGTTGAGGCAGGCAGTTTCTCAAGTTGAGGCCAGCAGTTTTGGATTCCTCTCGAGTTGCAACATGGTCCTCTGGGAGCCTCTAATGTTGCCTCAGGAATGTCAGGCTGTGCTTTTGATGTGCAAGGGCCATCTTGGTGCTCTACTTGAGTCACTGTGGTGGAATAGGGCCTAATCTGGAGTTAAGGCATGTAACTAAGGGTACTTCTTCATTTTTGACAGGGCTATCAGAGTTCCTATTGAGTTTCTCCAAGAGAGTACATGCTCATCTCGTTTTGAAGTATGTAACTCCTCTTTCCTCTATAGTTGTCAGGACTCCTTTTAGTTAAGGCTGGGCTTTTGCTCTTTTCCTAGATGTGTGCAACAGGGGAGTAAGATGTCCATCTGTGAAGCTGAGAATAAACCTGGGGTTCTGTTTAAGTAATCGCAGGAAAAAAAGGCCTCTTCTTGAGTTGAGGGAGTTATCTTGTTATTTTTCTCAAGGTTTGGTGGCAGCTTGGCATTGCACTCGAGTCATGAAGGGGATTTCAGTGAGCCTCTCCTTTGGCTCAGATAAGTCAAATCTCATTTTGAGTTGCCTGCAAGAGGGCTGGATTGCACTGGCGTTGCTTCTGAGATATCATAGTGTGTCATTTCAAAGTAAGGTGGGGAAACTCAGAGTTTCATCTTCATTTGCGATAAGGATCTTGGGGTCCATATCAATTTTAAACTGAAAGTAAGTTCTCAGATCTTGTTGAGGCATGGAAAAGGACATTCGTTTCGTGTAGTAAAAGGGGGGGGTGTCAGAACGTCTGTCTAGTTGAGGCACATAATTGGGGTTTTTTATTGAGGTACAACAAGGATGTTAGGCCTCCCACATTGTTCTGAGGCACTGATCCAGAAACGCAGGAAAATCAGACCTCATTTGTATTTGAGGGGCAACTCGGTGTCCTTTCAACTTTTGGCAGGAAATTCTAGCTTCATCTTAAATTTCCATAGGTGATAAAGGCCTCCTCTTGTGGTGAGAGATTAATGTCACATGTCCTCTCGAGATGACACAGGGGCAAATCGGTCCTCATCTCAGGATGAGGTGAGGAACATGGGGCTCTTTCGAGTTGTGGCAGGGAACACGAGAATCCTCTTGAATGATGATGCATGTATTTGAGATTCTTTTAAGGTTCATAAAAGAATCCAAGCTTCCTCTGTGATTAGAGTGGGAACTAGGGACTGCTCTGGAGGCACTGCATGGGAAAAATGACTCATCTCGCATTGAGGGAAGATTCTCTTCATTTCTAGAGTTGTGGTGTGAAGTAGAGATTTCCTCTAGATCTGCCATTTTTAACTCAGGGACCCTCTCATGAAGCCTCAGGGAAGTCAAGGCAAATTGGGAGATTTGAGGAGGAGCCGAGGAAGGTTCTCGAGTCACTGCAGGGGAATCAGGCCTCATCTCTCATTCAGATGGAAATCTTGTGATGTTTCTCGAATTGTGGTGTGCAATTTCTTGAGTTGCAGCCGGCACTTTGGGATCCCTCTCAAGTTGCGACATGGTCCTCTGTGAGCCTCTAATGTTGCTTCAGGGAAGTCAAGCCCTCATTTCGATGTGCAAGGGCCATCTCATGGCTCTTCTCCAGTCACTACAGAATAGGCCATCATCGTAAGTTGAGGAGTGAACCTCAGGTTTTGTCTCTAGTTTTGACAGGGATATCAGAGCTCCTATTGAGTTTCTCCAAGAGAGTCAGCCCTCATCTCCTTGTGAGGTATGTAATTCGTCCTTGCTCTCGAGTTGTCAGAACTCTTTGAATTGAGGCGGGACATTTGGGCTTTTCCTAGATGTGTGCAACCGGAGAGTCAGACCTCCATCCATGTAGCTGAGGAGAAACCTGCAGTTCTGTTCAAGTCACCACAGGGAAAGAAGGCCTCATCTCGAGTTGAGGGGGTTATACTGTGCTTTTTATCGAGTTTTGGTGGGAAGCTTTGGGTTCCACTCGAGTCATGGTGGTTTCAACAGTGAGCCTCTCATTCTGCCCAGTGAAGTCAAGTCTCCTTTTGAGTTGCCTGCAGGAGTGTGGGTTTGCTCTGCTGTCACTTCTGGACTATCATAGGGACTCATTTCAAATTAAGTCGTGGGAACTCAGGGTTCCTCTCCATTGCCAACACAGATGTCAGGGTCCCTATTGAGATGAAACTGGGAGGAAGGCCTGAGCTCGTGTTGAAGCCTGAGACTCCATGTTCCTCTCGTGCTATAAAAGGGGGAGGGCTCAGGACTCCTGTCTCACTGAGGCAGGTAATTGGAGCTTTTTCTCGAGTTACAGCAAGGGAGTTAGGGCTCCCTTCGTGTTCTGAGACAAATTCCCAGAGGTGGTGGAGAGTCAGCTTTTATCTGTAGTTGAGGGGAAACTCGGTGTCCTTTCGACTTGTGACAAGAAGCTCTGGGTTCTTTTCCAGTTTCAGTTGGTAATAAAGGTACGAGCGGAATGTCTTGTGTATTCTCGAGATGCGAGCGGAATGTCTTGTGTACTCTCGAGATGACACAGGGGCTAATCATCTCTCATCCTGCGATGAGGTAGAGAACATGGGACCTTTTGAGTTGTGGCAGGAAGCATGAGATTCCTCTTGAATAATGACATGTATCTTACAGATCATCTTGAGGTGCATAAAGGGAGCAAAGTTGCCTCTTGAGATTTGCGAGGGAACTTGGGAGTGTTTTGGAGGCACTGCATGAGAAAAATGGCCTCACCTCACATTGAGAGGGGATCTCTTTGTTCTCTGTTTGTTGCGGGAAGTATAGTGTTCCTCTCGATCTGCCAGTTTAAACTCAGGGTCCCTCTACTGAAGCCTCAGGGAAATTAAAATAACTTGGGAGGTTCGAGGAGGAGCCGAGGAAGGTTCTCAAGTCACTGCAGGGGAATCAGGCCTCATCTCACATTCAGAGGGAACTCTTGGAATGTTTATCGAGTTACGGCGGGCAGTTTCTCGAGTTGCAGTGGACACTTTTGTATCCCTCTCATGTTGTGACGTGGTCCTCTGGGAGCCTCTAATGTTGTGTCAGGGAAGTCAGGCCCTCTCCTCAATGTGCGAGGGCCATCTCTGTGATATTCTTGAGTCACTACCACCGAATAGACCCTCACGTTATTTGAGATGTGAACCTCAGGTTTCCTCTCGAGTTTTGACAGGGCTATCAAGTTCCTATTGAGTTTCTCCAAGAATGTCACCCCTCATCTAATTGTGAGGTATGTAACTCCCTTTTGCTCTCGAGTTGTCAGAACTCCTTTGAATTAAGGTGGGTTATTTGGGCATTTCCTAGATGTGTGAAACAGGGGAGTCAGACCTCCATCCATGTAGCTAAGGAGAAACCTGGGGTGGTCTTCAAGTCACTGCAGAAAAATAAGGCCTCATCTTGTGTTGAGGAGGTTATATTGTGATTTTTCTCGAGTTTGGGTTGAAAGCTTCAGGATATACTAGAGTAATGCGAGGGACCAGAATAAGCATCTAGTCTCCCCCAGGGAAGGCGTGTCTCCTTTTGCATTGCGTGCAGGAGCGTGGGATTGCTCTTTACTCACTTCTGGGATATCATAGGGTCTCATTTCAAATTATGGTGGGGAAACTCAGGGTTCCATCTCCATTTGTGACATGAATGTCAGGGTCCCTATCAAGATGAAACTGGGAGGAAGGCCTCAGCTCGTGTTGAGGCATGGGACTCCATGTTCCTCTCATGTTGTAAAAGTAGGAGGGGTCAGGACTCCTGTCTAGTTGAGACAAGTAATTGGAGCTTTTTTTTTGAGGTACAACAAGGGAGTTAGGCCTCCCTTCATGGTCAGAGGTGAATTCCCAGAGGTGCTGGAGAATCAGGCTTTATCTGAAGTTGAGGGTAAACACACTGTCTTCTGACTTGTGGTAGGAAATTCTGGCTTATCTAGAGCTTCAGTTGGTGAGAAAGCCCACCTCTTGAGGTGAAAGAGGAACGTCGTGTGTTCCTTAGAGAAAACGCAGGGGCTAATCATCCCCCATCTCGCGATTAGGTGTAGAACATGGGGCCTTTTGAGTTATGATAGAGAGCACTGTGTTCCTCTTGAATGATGATGCGTATCTTGGAGATCCTTTTGAGGTTCATAAAGGGAGCCAGCCTTCCTCTTAGGATTCAAGAGGTAACTTGGGTGTGTTCTGGAGGGGGTGCATGAGAAAAAAAGCCTCACCTCACATTGAGAGGAAAATCCCTTCATTTCCTGACTTGTGGTGGAAAGTATAGTGTTCCTCTTGATCTGCCTTTTTTAAAATCAGGGACTCTCTTATGAAGCCTCAGGAATGTCAAGGCAACTTGGGAGGTTTGAGAAGGAGCTGAGAAGGTTCTCAAGTCACTGCAGGACAATCAGGCCTCACCTTGTATTCAGAGGGAAATCTTGGGATGTTTCTCAGGTTGTGGTGAGCAGTTTCTTGGGTTGCAGCAGGCACTTTGCGATACCACTCGGGTTGCTATGTGGTCATCTGGGAGGCTCTCATATTGTCTCAGGGAGGTCAGACTCTTGTTTCGAGGTGCAAGGGCCATCTCGGGGCTCTTCTTGATTCACTACAGCAGAATAAGCCCTCATCTTTACTTGAGGTTTGAACCTCAGGTTTCCTCTATAGTTTCAACAGGGCTATCAGAGTCCCTATTTAGTTTCTCCAACAATGTCAGCCCTCATCTCGCTGTGAGGTATGTAACTCCTCATTGCTCTCCAGTTGTCAGAACTCCTTTTCATTGAGTCAGCACATTTGGGCTTTTCTTAGATATGTGAAACAAGGGATTCAGACCTCCATACATGTAGCTGAGGAGAAACCTTGGATTCTGTTCAAGTCATTGCAGGGTAATTAGGCCTCATCTCGAGTTGTGAGGGTTATATTGTGCTTTATCTCGAGTTTTGGTGGGAAGATTCGGGTTCCACTTTAGTCTTGGCGTGGACCCCAGTGAGCCCCTCGTCTTTCGCAAGGAAGTCAAGTCTCCTTTTGCATAGCCTGCTGGAGCGTGGGATTACTCTGGAGTCATTTCTGGCATATCATAGGGTCTCATTTCAAATTAAGGGAGCAGAACTCAGGGCTCCATCTCCATTTGCAACACAGATTTTGGAGTCCCTATCAACTTGGAACTGGGAGAAAGGCCTCATCTCGTGTTAAGGCATGGGACTCCATGTTCTCAAGGTACAGCAAGGGAGTTAGGCCTCCCTTCGTGTCCTGAGGTAAATTCCCAGAGGTGGTGTAGAATCAGGCTTTATCTGGGAAGTTGAGGTGCAACTCACTTTCCTTTCAACTTGTGTCAGGAAGCTCTGGGTTCCTCTCGAGTTTCAATTGGTGAGAAAATCCTCGTTTTGAGTTGTGATTGGAACATCATGTATCCTGTTGAGATGACACAGTGACTAATCAACCTCATCTCGCAGTGAGTGGGAGAACATGGGGCCTTTCCAGTTGTGGCGAGGAGCTGGAGGTTCCTCTTGAATGATGACGCATATCTTGGAGATCCTCTTGAGGTGCATAAAGGGAGCCAAGCTTCTTCTTGAGATATGAGAGGTAACCTGGGAGTATTCTGGGGGCGCTGCATCAGAAATAAGCCTCACTTCACATTGAGAGGGGATTTTCTTCATTTCTTGAGTTGTGGCAGGGAGTAAAGTGTTCCTCTCAATCTGCCACTTTAAATTCAGGGCCACTCTCATGAAACCTCAGTGAAGTCAAGGCAACTTGGAAGGTTCGATAAGGAGCAAAGGAAGGTACTCAAGTCACTGTTGGAGAATCAATTTTCATCTTGCATTCATAGTGATATCTTGAGATGTTTCTCATGTTGTGGCGGGCAGTTTCTCGATTTGCCCTGGGGACTGTTGGATTCCTCTTGAATTGCCACGTGGTCCTCAGGTAACCTCTAATGTTGCCTCATGGAAGTCAGGTCATCGTTTCGATGTGCAAGGGCCATCTCAGGGCTCTGGTCAAATCACTACTGCGGAATAGGTCCTCACCTTTAGTTGAGGTATGAATCTCAGGTTTCCTTTCTTGTTTTGACAGGGCTACATATCAGAGTTCCTATCGAGTATCTCCAAGAGAGTCAGCCCTCATCTCGTTGTGAAGTCTGTAACTTTGATCTCGAGTTGTCAGAACTCCTTCTTATTGAGACAGGACATTTGTGCTTTTCCTAGATGTGTGCAACAGGGATTTTAGACTTTATCCGAGTATCTGAGGAGAACATGGTGTTCTGTTCAAGTTACCACAGGGAAATAAGGCCTCATCTCGAGTTGAGGGGGTTATATTGTGCTTTTTCTCGTGTTTCGGTGGGAAGCTTCGAGTTCCACTCGAGTCGTGTCGAGGACCTCAGTGAGCCTTTCTTCTTGTCCAAGGGAGTCAAGTCTCCTTTCGAGTTGCCTGCAGGTGAGTGGGATTACTCTGGTGTTGCTTCCGGGATATCATAGGGTCTCATTTCAAATGAAGGTTGAAGGACTCAGAGTTACACGTAGTGCTTATGATGTCGTACATATATTGGGTGTGATGTCATGCATACATTGGTTGTGATTTCATCCATACAGTGGGTGTACTGACACCTGTGTAGTGAATGTGATGCTGGACATAGTCCCTGTTATGTCATAAGTATTGTATTATGATATCATAAAGAGTGTGAAGTCATGGATAGTGCTTGTGATGTCATACATAGGCACAATGTGATGTCATATCCATAGTGGGTGTGAATTCATCAATAAAATTGGTTTGATGACACAGATACATTGGATGTGATACCACATGTGGTGTGATGTCATAAAGAGTGAATGTCATAGCATATATAGTGAATTTGATGTCATACACATCGTGAGTATGAAGTCATATGTACAGTGTGTGTGATTAGACAGATACAGTTAATGTGGTGTAAGGAATACACTGGTTGTTATGTCTTAAATACGGAGGTGTGATGTCATAAAGTGTGGATGTGATGCCGTTTATAATTTATATGATGACATAGATATTGGGGTGTGATATCATACATACCCCACTGATGTATGTCATCTACACAGTGGATGTGATGACACAGATACAGGGCATGTGATGGAAGATATAGTGGATGTGATGTCATATACCCTGGAAATGGCATTGTAAATAAAGTGAATGTATGTCATAGATGCAGTGGCTGTGATGGCACATGTATACTGGACGTGATGTCACATATAGTGGGTGTGATGTCATGAATACAGGGTATGTGATGTCATAAAGAGTGAGTATGATATCATATGTACTCCATATGATTCCATACATATATTGGATGTAATGTCATACATACAGTGTGTGTGATACGATCTACACATTGGGTGAGATGACACAGAGTGGATGTGATCACTTACAGTGGGTGTGAAGTCATAAATACTGTGATGTCAAGTAGAGTGAATGTGATGTCATGTATACTGAATGTGATGCCATGTATACACCCAGTGTGATTTTATACATAGAGTGGCTGTGAGGTCACCAATAGAATGGATCTGATGACATGGATCCAGTGGAAGTGATGTCACATGTATAGAAGATGTGGTGTCATATACAGTTGATGTGACTTCATGTATATTGGATGTGATATCATGAATACAGTGGTTGTGATGCCAAAGATGGAGAAGTGGGTTGTTATAAAGAGTGGATGTGTTGTCATATATAATGCATAGGATGTCACACATACAATGGGTGTGATATCATGCATATAGTTGATGTGTTGACACAGATACAGTGGATGTGATATCAGATATAATGGGTGTGATGTCAGATATAGTGGGTTTGATGTCAGATCCAGTGGTTGTGTTGTCACACAGAGTGTGTGTGATGTCCCATATAGTGGATATGATATCATAATCATAGTGGGCATAATGTTATAGATAGTGTGGCTGTGATGCCACAGGTATAAAATACAGTGGAAATGATGTCATAAATACCATTATGTGATGGTAAGTAAAGAGTGGATGTGATGTTATGTATAGTGCATATAATGGCATACATATCGTGGGTGCAATGTCATACGTAGAGTGGGTGTAAAGAATGAGTGTGATGTCAGAGGTAGTAGGTTGATGTCATATATAGTGGTTGTGTTCTTATTGCACACAATATGTGTGATGTCATATAACGTGGATATGATAATATAAATGTAGTGGGTGTGATGCCATCGATAGAGTTGTCATGATGTCTCATGTATAGTTAATGTGATGTCATCATCAGTGAATGTGATTTCACATATAGTGGCTGTGATATCATGAATACTGTATATTTTATGTCATAAAGAGTGAATGTGATGTCACGTACAGTGCATGTGAAACATACATATGTCCAGATTGATGTCATATATAGAGTATTTGTGAGTTCAACAATAGAATGGGTATGATGACACAGATACAGTGGATGTGATGTCACATGTATCCAAAATGTCATGTCATAATCCGTGGATGTGATGTTATATATGAGTGCGATATGAATACAGTAAATGTGATGCAAAATACATCAGTGCGATGCCACAAAGAGTGGATGTGATGTCATATATAATACATATGATATCATACATATTGTGGGTATGGTGTCATACATACAGCAGTTGTGATGACATAGGTACAGTGGATGTGATGTAGACACAGAGAGTTTGATGTCATAGATACAGTGGCTGGGTAGTGCTATGTATAGTCGATATGATGTCGTAACTAGTGAATGAGATGTCATATATAGTGAGTGTAATGTCATGAATACAGTGGATATAATGTCATGGAGAATGGATATGATGTCATAGATACCACATATGATGTCATATATTTCTTAGATGTACTATTGATACAATGGGTGTGATGACACTGATACATTGTGTGTGATGTGAGATATAGTGTGTGTGATGTGAGATATAGTGGATCTCCTGTAAAATACACTGAGTGTGATGCCATATATAGTGAATATGATGTCATAAACATACTGGGTGTGATGTCATCGATACAATGGCTGTGATGTCACAAGTATAGTCGATGTGATGTCATAATCTGTGGATGTGATGTTACATATAGAGGGCGTGATATCATGAACAGAGTGGATGTGATGTCATACAGTGGACATGAAGTCCTAAGAGTGGGTGTGATATCATGAATACATCTGATTTGATGTTTGAAACACTGTGGTGTGATATCATAAAGAGGGGATATGATGTCATATAGAGCATATGCCGTCATACATATACTGGGTGTGATGGACATAGAGTGGGTGTGATATCATCTATACAGTGGGTTGAATGACACAGATACAGTGGAAGCGATGTCAGATATAGTGTGTGTGATGTCGTAGGTACAGTGGTGTGATGTCCAAGAGAATGGGTAGGATAACATATATACTGCATATGATGTCATACATATATTGGATATGATATACATACATACAATGTGTGTGATATCATCGATAGAGTGGTTGTGATGATGCAGTAGAGTGGGTGCAATGTCATAAATACAGTGATTTAATGTCATAAATAGTGAATGTGATGTTGAGTCTAGTGCATGTGATGTCATACATATGCCCAGTGTGATGACACAGGTAATGGATGTGCTGTTATTTGTATAGAAGGTGTGATGTCATATACAGTTGATGTGACTTCACATATAGTGGGTGTGATGGCATGAATACAGTGAGAGTGATGTCATAAATACAGTGGTGTGACATGATAATGAGTGGATATGGTGTCATAAAGAGCACATATGATGCCATAGATGTATTGGGCACACTTTCATACATAAAGTACTTGTCATATCACCTATACAGTGGGTTTGATGACTCAGATTAATGCAGTATCACAAGTACAGAAGATGTGATTTCATATACATTTGATGTGACTTCATATACATTGGGTGTGATGTCATGAGTACATTGGATGCAATGTCATAAATATAGTGGTGTGGTGTCATAAAGAGTGGATGTGATGACATATATAGTACATATGATATCATACATATAGAGGGTGTGATGTCATACATATAGTGGTTTTGATGAAAGGATACAGTGGGGTCATGTCAGATAGAGTGGGTGTGATGTCAGATATAGTGGTTGTGTTGTCATTCACACAGTGCTCATGATGTCTCATTAGTGGATATGATGTTATAAACATAGTGAGTGTGATGTCACAGATAATTTGCCTGTGATTTCACATGTAGAGTGGATGTGATGTCATAAAGTGGATGAGATATCATATAGAGTGGGTGTGATGTCATGATTACAGTGGATGTGATGTCATAAATACAGTGGGCTGATGTCATAGAGAATGTATATGATATCATATATATTGCATAAGATTTCATACATATAGTGGGTGTGATGTCATAAATACTGTGTATTGATGTCATAAATAGTGAATGTGATGTCATATATAGTGCATGTGATTTCATACATAGGCCCAGTGTGATGTCATACATGGAGTGGGTGTGAATTCATGAATAAAATGGGTGTGATGACACAGATACAGTGGATGCATAGAAGATATGATGTCATATACAGTTGATGTGACTTCATGTATAGCACATGTGATGTCAAGAATACAGTGCATGTGATGTCATAAAGAGTGAATATAATGTCATATATAGTGAGTATCATGCCATACACATCGTGGGTATGAAATCATATATACAGTGAGTGTGACTAGACAGATACAGTCAATGTGATATCATGAATGCAGTAGTTGTTATGCCTTAAGTTCATGGGTGTGATCTCATAAAGAGTGGACATTATGTTGTTTATAATTTATATGATTTCAAATATATCGGGGTGTGATATCATACATACAGTGGGTATGATGTCATCTACACAGTGGATGTGATGACATAGATACAGTGCATATGAGGGAAGATACAGCAGATGTGACGTCATATACCCTGGATATGGTATTGTAAATATAGTGGGTGTATGTTATATATACAGTAGCTGTGATGTCACATACACTTGATGCGATGTCATATATAGTGGGTGTGATGTCATGAATACACAGAATGTGATGTCATAAAGAGTGGGTGTGATGTCATATATACTCCATATGATGCCATACATATAGTGGGTGTGATGTCAAACATACAGTGTGTGTGATACTGTCTATACATTGAGTGAGATGATACAGAGTGGATGTGATAAGTTATAGTGGGTGTGAAGTCATAAATATTGTGAAGTCACAAAGAGTGAATATGACGTCATGT
Source organism: Antilocapra americana (assembly GCA_007570785.1). Taxonomy (NCBI): domain Eukaryota; kingdom Metazoa; phylum Chordata; class Mammalia; order Artiodactyla; family Antilocapridae; genus Antilocapra; species Antilocapra americana. The sequence continues at coordinate 1,145,949 of ML664179.1, forward strand.
ATAGTGATTGTGATGTCATGTATTCACCCAGCGTGATTCTACACATAGAGTAGTTGTTATGTCACGAATAGAATGGGTGTGATGACACAGATGCAGTGGAAGTGATGTCACATACATAGAAGATATGATGTCATGTTCCGTTGATGTGACTTCATATATATTGGATATGATATCATGAATACAGTGGATGTAATGCAATAAATGGAGAAGTGGGTTGTCATAAAGAGTGGATGTGTTGTCATATATAATGCATAGGATGTCGTACATATAATCAGTGTGATATCACTCATACAGTAGGTGTGTTGACACAAATAGAGTGGACATGATGTCAGATATAGTGGGTTTGCTGTCAGATCCAATGATTCTCTTTTCAAACAGTATGTGTGTCGTATCACATACAGAGGATATGATGTCATAAACATACTGGGCATAATGTTATAGATACAGTGGCTGTGATGTCACAGATATAAAATACAGTGGAAATAATGTCATAAATACCATTGTGTGATAGTAAATAAAGAGTGGATGTGACATCATATATAGTGCATATGATCTAGGGGTAACATATTGTCTTTTCGACAAGCAGTAGGAAACTCTGCATTCCTCTCAAGTTTCAGATGGTGAGAAAGTCCTCCTCTTGAGATGTGAGAGGAACATAATGTGTCCTCTCCAGACAACGCAGGAGCTAATCATACCTCATCTTGTGATGAGGTGGACAGCACATGCCTTTGGAGTTGTGGCAGGGAGCACGAGTTTCCTCTTGAATAATGACACATATCTTGGGAATCCTCTTGGGGTGCATAAAGGGAACCAAGCTTCGTCTTGAGATTCGAGAAGGAATGCGGGAGTGTTCTAGAGGAGGTGCTTAGGAAAAATGACTCAGCTCACATTGAGAGGAAAATCTCTTCATTTCTTGAGTTGTCATGGGAAATTTAGTGTTACTCTCAAACTGCCACTTTCAAATGAGGGACACTCTCGTGAGGTCTCAGGAAAGTCATGGCAATGTGGGAAGTTTGAGGAGGAGCCGAGGAAGGTTCTCGAGTCACTGCAGGGGAATCAGACCTCATCTCACATACAGATGGAAATCTTGGGTTGTTTCTCCAGTTGTGGTGGGCAGTTTCTCGAGTTGCAGCAGACACGTTTGGATCCTTCTTGAGTTGCAATGTGGTCCTTTGAGAGCCTCTGTTTTTGCCTCAGTGAAGTCAGGCCCTCGTTTTGATGTGCGAGGGCCATCTCGCGGCTCATCTCGAGGCAGTAGATTGACATAGGGTCTCAACTTTAGTTGAGGTATGAACATCAGGTTTCCTCTCTAGTTTCGACAAGGCTGTCAGCGTTCCAATTGATTTTCTCCAAGAGAGTGCGTGTTCATCTCGTTGTGAGGTATGTAAATCGTCTTTGCTCTTGGGTTGTCTGAACTCCTTCTCATTAAGGAAGCACTTTTGGGCTTTTTTTAGATATGTGCATCGGGGGAGTCAGACCTCTATCCATGTAGCTGAGCAGAAACCTGGGGTTCTGTTCAAGTGACCACAGGGAAATAACCCCCTCACATCCATTTGAGGGGGTTATATTGTGCTTTTACTCTAGTTTCTGAGGGAAGCTTTGGGTCCCACTCAAGTCAATTTGGGGACCTCAGTGAGCCTCTCCTCTGGACAAGGGAAGTGAAGTCTTATTTACAGTTGCCTGCAGAAACGTTGGATTGCCCTGGAGTCGCTTCTGAGATAAAATGTGATTTCATTTCAAATTAATATGGGCGGACGCTGGGTTCCATCTCCATTTGTGAAATGGATGTCGGGGTCCTGATCGAGTTGAAACTAGGAGTGAGGCCTCCAATTGTATTGAGGCATGGGACTATGTGTTCCTCTCGTGTTTTAAAAGGGGGAAAGGTCAGGAGTCCTGTAGAGTTGAGGCAGGTAATTGGAGCTTTATCTCGAGATATAATGAGGCATGAAGGCCTTCCTTCATGTTCAGAGGCAGCTGCCCAGAAATATTGTAGAATATGGCTTTGTCTGAAGTTGAGGAGCAACTCTCTGTCCTTTCAAAATGCGGCAAAAAGCTTTGGGCTCCTCTCGAGTTTCAATTGGTGAGAAAGGCCTCCTTTTAAGGTGTGAGAAAAACGTTGTGTGTCATCTGGAGACAATGCTGGGGACCATCATCCCTCATGATGTGATGAGGTGGAGGAAAGGGCAACTTTTGAGTTCTGGTGGGGAGGATGAGGCTCCTCTTGAATGACGACATGTATATTGTAGATCCTCTTGAGGGACAAGAAGGGAGCCAAGCTTCCTCGGGAGATCCTAGATGTAAATTGGGAGTGTTCCCGACGTGCTGTATGTTAAAAAAATGTCTCAGGTCACATAGAGAGGTGAAACACTTCATTTCCTGTGTTGTAGTGCAGGGTATAGTGTTCCTTTGAATCCACCACTATCAAGTCAGGGATCCTCTGGTGAAGACTCAGGGAAGTCAAGGCAACTTGGGAGGTTCGAGGAGGAGCCAACATGGGTTCTCGAGTCACTGCAGGGGAATCAGGCCTCATCTCGCATTGAGAGGGAAATCTTCGGATGTTTCTCTGTTTGCGGAGGGAAGTTTCTCGACTTACAGCGGGCAATTTCTTGAGTCGCAGCGGGAACTTTTGGATCCCATTGGAGCTGCAACCTGGTCCTCTGGGAGCCTCGAATGTCACCTCAGGGAAGGCAGGTCCTCATTTCGATGTGCACGGGCCATCTCGGAGCTCTTCTTGACTCACTACACTGGAATAGGTCCTCATTTTTGTTGAGGTATGAACCTGAGCTTTCATCTCGAGCTTTGACAGGGCTATCAGGGTTCCTATTGAGTTTCTCCAAGAGAGTATGTGCTCATCTCGGTGTGACGGATGTAACTAGCATTTGCTCTCGGGCTTTAAGAACTCTTTTGCATTAAGGCAGGGATTTTTGGCAGATTTTTGATATGTGCAATGGGGGAGTCAGACCTCCATCCGTCTAGCTGAGCAGAAACCTGGGATTTTGATTCAGTCACCACAAGGAAATCAGTCTTCATCTCGAGTGGAGGGGGTGATATGGTGCTTTTTCTCAAGTTTTAGTGGTAACCTGGGAGTTCCACTCGAATCGTGGCAGGGACCTCAGTGAGCCTCTGGTCTTGACCAGCTAAGTCAGGTGTCCTTATCCATGACATGAATGAGCGTGGGATTGCTCTCAAGTCGCTTGCAAGATGTCAGAGAGTCTCTTTGGAAATGAAGGCAGAGGAACTCAGGGTTTGGTCTCCATTTACGACCTGGACTTTGGGGGCCCTGAAGAACTGAAACTGCGAGGAAGGTCTCTGCTCATGTCAGGCATGACACTCTCTTTTCCTCTCCTGTTTTAAAAAAGGGAGGCGTCAGGATTCCTGCCTTGTTAAGGCATGTAATTACAGATTTTCCTCGATGGCAACAAGGAAGAAAGGCCTCCCTTCGTGTTCTGAGGCGTATTCACAGAGGTGCTGTAGAGTCAGGCTTTCCCTGAAGTGCAGGGGCAAATGGCTGTCCTTGGAAATTTCTGCAGAAGGCTCTGGGTTCCTCTAATGATTCACTTGGTGAGAGAGGCAGCCTCTTCAGGTGTGAGAGGAAAGTCGTTTGTCAGTTTGAGATGAGGAAGGGGCTAATCATCACTAATCTCACGAGAAGCTGGAGAACCCTGGGCCTTTCGAGTTGTGGCAGGGAGCACGAGGTTCATCTTGCATGACCATGTGTATCTTGGGGATCCTCTTGGGGTGCATATCGGGAAGCAAGCTTCGTCTTGGGATTCGATAGGGAACATGGGAGTGTTTTGAAAGCCCTGTATAGGAAAAAAGCCACACGTAACATTGAGCAGGTAATCTCTTCCAATTTTGAGTTCTGGCAGGAAGCATAGTGTTCTTCTCAAGTTGACACTTTCAATTCAGGGACACTCTCGTAAAGCCTCAGGGAAGTCAAGGCAACTTGGGAGGTTCGAGTAGGAGTGGTGGAAGTTACTCGCTTGACTGCAGGGGAATCAGGCCTCATCTGGCCTTCAGAGGCACATCGTGAGATGGTTCTCGACTTGCGGCGGGCAGTTTCTTGAGTTGCAGAGGGCACTTTCGGATCCATCTGCAGCAGGGACACGGTCTTCTGGAAGCCTCTAATATTGCCTCAGGGTAGGCAGGCCCTCATTTCGATGTGCACGGGCCATCTCGGGGCTCTTCTGGAGTCACTACACCGGACTAGGTCCTCATCTGTGGGTGAGGTATGAACTGGAGCTTTCATCTCGAGTTTGGGCATGGATATCAGAGTTCCGATTGAGTTTCTCCAAGAGAGTACGTGCTCATCTCATTGTGAGGTAAGCAACACGCCTTTGCTCTCAGCGTTTCAGAACTTCTTTGCATGAAGGCAGGGCTTTTGGGCAGATTTTTGATATGTGCAACGGGGAATCAGACCTCCATCCGTGTAGCTGAGCAGAAAGCTGGGGTTTTGTTGAAGTCACCACAAGGACTTCAGTCCTCATCTCGAGTGGAGGGGGTGATATGGTGCTTTTTCTCTAGTTTGAGTGGGAACCTGCGGGTTCCCCTCGAATCGTGACAGGGACCTCAGTGAGCCTCTGGTCTTGACCAGCGAAGTCAGGTGTCCGTTTGCGTGGCATGCGTGAGCGAAGGACTGCTCTGGAGTCATTTGTGGGATGTCAGAGAGTGTCCTTGGAAATGAAGGCAGAGGAACCCAGGGTTCCATCCTCATTTGAGACCTATTCTTCGGGGTCCCTTGGAACTGAAACTAGGGGGAGGTTGCCCGCTCATGTGAGGCGTGACACTCCCTTTTCCACTCCTCTTGAAGAAACGGAGGCATCAGGTCTCCTGCCTTGTTGAGGCAGGCAATTACAGCTTTTCCTCAATGGACACCAGGCTGTGAGGCCTCTCTTCCTGTTCTGAGTCGAAATCCCAGAGGTGCTGGAGAATCAGGCTTTTCCAGGAGTGCAGGGGCATATGGCTGTCCTTTGAAATTTCTTGAGGAGGCTTTGGGTTCCTCTCATGATTCAGTTGGTGAGAAAGGCAGCCTCTTGAGGTGTGAGAGAAAAGTCGTGTGTCTGTTGGAAGCGAAGAAGGGCTAATCATCGCTCATCTTGCGAGAAGCTGGAGAATCCTGGGCCTTTCGAGTTGTGGCATGGAACACGAGGTTCCTCTTGCATGGCCGTGTCCTGCTTGGAGATCCTCTTGGGCTGCATGTAGCGAACCAAGCTTCATCTTGGGATTCGATAGGGAACGTGGGAGTGTTCTGGAGGCCCTGCATGGGAAAAAAAAACCTCACCTCACATTGAGATGGGAATCTCTTCATTTCTTGAGTTGTGGCGGGAAGCGTTGTGTTCCTCCCAAGTTGACCCTTTCAATTCAGGGACACTCTCGTGAAGCCTCAGGGAAATCAAGGCAACTTGGGAGGTTCGAGGAGGAGCTGTGGAAGTTTCTCGCATCACTGCAGGGGAATCAGGCCTCATTTCACCTTCAGAGGCACATCGTGGCATGGTTTTCGACTTGCTGTGGACAGTTTGTCGACTTACGGCGGGGAGATACTCGAGTTGCAGCGGGCACTTTCGGATCCATTTGGAGGTGCGGTGCGGTCCTCTGGGAGCCTCTAATGTTGCCTCAGGGAAGGCAGGCCCTCATTCCGATGTGCACCGGCCATCTCGGGGCTCTTCTTGAGTCAGTACTCCAGACTAGGTCCTCATCTGAAGCTGAGGTATGAACTTGAGCTTTCCTCTCGAGTTTGGACATGGATATCAGAGTTGCGATTTAGTTTCTCCAAGAGACTACCTGCTCATCTCGTTGTGAGGTAAGCAACTCGCCTTTGCTCTCCGGTTTTCAGAACTCCCTTACATGAAGGCAGGGCTTTTGGGCAGATTTTTGATATGTGCAACGGGGAAGTCAGACCTCCATCCGTGTAGCTGAGCAGGAAGCTGAGGTTTTGTTGAAGTCACCTCCAGGACATCAGTCCTCATCTCGAGTGGAGTGGTTGAAATGGTGCTTTTTCTCTAGTTTGAGTTGGAACCTGCGGGTTCCCCTCGAATCGTGACAGGGACCTCAGTGAGCCTCTGGTTTTGACCAGCGAAGTCAGGTGTACGTTTACGTGGTATGCATGAGCAAAGGAGTGCTCTGGAGTCACTTGCGGGATGTCAGAGAGTCTCCTCGAAATGAAGGCAGAGGAACTCAGGATTCCATCCCCATTTGCGACCTTTTATTTGGGGTCCCTTGGAACTAAATCTGGGGGAAAGTTGTCTGCTCATATGAGGCATGACTGACCCTAGCAAAAATCAACAAAGCAAAAAGCTGGTTCTTTGAGAAGGTAAATAAAATCGACAAACCATTAGCCAGACTCATCAAGAAATCAAATCAACAAAATTAGAAATGAAAACGGAGAGATCACAACAGAAAACACAGAAATACAAAGGATCATAAGAGACTATTATCAGCAACTATATGCAAAT